>JBAMJV010010409.1:0-10997 GCA_037951105.1 Echinarachnius parma | reverse complement strand
ACGCATGCCAAGTCACCAGTAGGCCCTCCCTCGAAGAGAATGCATCTTTGTATAATGTAAGTGGTTTGGTAATACCCCCGTCCCATATAGCTACGCTCTCGCGCCGCTCCTAATCCCCATAATCTCCATTCATAAATTTGGCAGTGGGAGGCGAAGCATTGTCCGAACGATGATTAAATGACGAATGAATGGGAGGATTATCGCACATAGGTGAAAGGATATCCTCTCATGCATGGACATACAATGGCTCCCTAAACAAAAGAGCAGAACGCCAAAGACTCACGACCGCTTACTATCAGTGTGTTCACAAACAACAAATTTTCATCCCTTTAATCATGACTAATGGCAAGCCCTTTGTGTAAAAACTAGATACACTCTGTTTTCTCAGATAAACTCAGTTTTTCTCAGATAAACTCAGTTTATCTCCAGATAAACACAGTTTATCAGAAAAACTCAGTTTATCAGTTGATAGACTCTGTCTATCTGGTGATAAACTGAGTTTATCTGAGAAAAACTGAGTGTATCTGAGAAAAACATAGTTTATCTAGTTTTTACACAAAGGGCTTGCCATAGGAATTTTTAATGAAAAGCTGATTCTATAGTGAGCTGCTGATTCTTTAGTCATGATTAAGGGCTGAAAATTTTGTGTGTGAACACTGGGCAAAGCTTAAAAAAGGGTCGGTCGTGGGTCTTTTGCCGACCTAGTCTTTTGTTCAGCGAGCTATTGTCTGTGCATTCATGGAAGGATATCTATTGACACATGTGAGATAATCTTCCCATTCAGATCCTCATTGGACAAAAGACATTTTGCAGATACATTCCAGTGATTGTGATCAGCTATTGTCTAGATCGTGGCTAGAGCGTGGCTCTAGTCTGACGGCACACTGACCAGAGCAACTGTGCATATTTTAATGAACCTTTAATGAGCTTTCATCAATGGACTGACCCAAATCGAAGTGCCTGGGTCACACCACCGCTCAGCTCAAAAGTATTATAAACATAATTATTATTTTTTTTTTTTTTAAATATATACAAAAAAAGAAAATAAATAATACTACTACTAATAATAATGATATATAATTAGTTTGTTCTCTTCATATTCAAATTTAAGAAGAAAAAAATAAATAAATAAAATAAAATATATAATTTAGTTTATGATAAATAGTTTGTTCTCTTCATATTCCTAAATTCAAAAATTAAGAAAAAATAAATATATAATTTTTTTTCTTGCATTCGAAGACAAAACCTTACATATAATTCTCTTCTCAGGTATTATTAAAACATATGCCACAAATTGAATGTGCAATGTCGCGTCAAGGTTGTTTGGTTGTGTGGTTCCATATAATTCATACATTTCACACAATCACAATCGCCAAAAAAAAGAGGCAATCTTATATAATTAATTTGGTACACAACTTGACACACTCTGCACATCCCATCTGCGGTTTCAAAATTAAACATACATTTTTATCACACACACAAAAATTGAACACATCAAAATGATGCATACGTCTTAAAACCATTTTACTCATACTATATAAACTTACATTTGGTAAGTTTTCACATATTTTAAATAATAGTCCTTTTTACTAATTAATTTAATTTTCTCTTTCTTTTTTTTCTTCCAATTATTCTCTATTCGTCGTTTGTATCCTAAAAACAGTTCATATCATGTCCACTTTCCCCTACATTTAATTAATATTAGTTTCTTCTATATAAAATATTAACTCATTCCGTTTCTGGGGCTTATTTTCCCCCAAATCATAATTCATGTTAACTTTTCCATCCTATTCATATATCGTTTTATCCTTGATACCCAAAGGTATTTTATAAAGTTCTACCAAGGAAATTACAGTTCATATATATAATAATTACCTATATTATTATTGTTTGTCCTTTTGTCAACTGTATATTTCTTATTCAATGCGAACCATATCGGCATGATTAGTATGCTTATATATGTAATCTCAAAATTAAAGTCATGTTTTTATTTCTTTCTTTACTTCATTCTCCCTCGCCTTCTCTCTCTTCTTTCGATCTATTTCTTTGGTTGTCTTACCGGTCTAAGTTTCTCTTTGCTAGATTTCAGTGGCGCCTTTGGCAGGTGCTTGCGGGTTGTTCCGGTTGCCGGTGACGGTCCAAGGGCCTGGTTGCTGATGTCATCAGGCACAGCCACAGGCGCGACGTCAGGAGCAGCCTCAGGCGCGACGTCAGGCGCAGCCTCAGGTGTTGGCGTCGCGCTAGTTGCCCCCTCTGGAGATGGCTCGACTTCGACCTCCATGACCATGGGCTCAGGTGTTGCACATGCAGCCGGACCCGGAGTGGCCTGGATTCCTCCCGCTTGGTGAGGTGTCGTACCCGTCTCCCTCGATCTCCGCTCGTCGAGGGCCTCGAAGCTGGTCTCGGTATTAATACGTTATTGATGTATAATTTCGCGGGTTCAGTTCTAGAGAAAAATGCCTTCTTCCCTTCTCTTCTGGCTTGTTGTAGTATCGGTACTTGTAGCTGTCGTTCCCTCCGGATCCTCCAGGGCAAGTCATCCGAAATGAAAATTCCCGTTCCTTTCAGGTTTTTTTGCGTTCTTCTAAATAGCGACCTTGTCCCCGTATCGTAGAAAGCGTGCCTTAATTGGCCGTGGTTTCATTTCACTTCGTACCCCCACTCTATGGATCTTTTAAAATTCTATGTTCTGTGCAAATGCCGGTGACAAATGCATTTGATCTACGCAAATTCGTCTCACCATCTCATCCACGTTTTCGTTTTCTTTTTCCTTTACACCCATTATGACAATGTTTTCTCTAGCCATGTACATTGCCAGGCGCTCAATTTCGTTCTCTAGGTTTGCATTCTTTTGCTTCAAATCTGTTATATCTTTCTTGAAATGTACGTTTTGGTTCATTACCATCTCAAGCGATACCGACAAGGCTTCAAATTTCTCTTCGAACTTAGTCTCTAATCTATCCGCCCTGTCATCGATTCTCTTACCAATCAGTTCAACTAGTTAGGCGGTTAAGGGTAAGAATTGTGGACTTTTTGAAAGAAGCATGAAAGTCCTATCATATAATCTTCATGATATTAGAATTATTTTCCCTCGTGGAAGTTCGCTCAATTTGACCCCAAGTGATCTTAAGAGGTCATGACCTTGTTTCCCCCCTATTTTGCCAATTCGGGGCATCATTCTTCACGCTTCTTCTATATTTTGTTGTAAATATGATTGTAGCTGCTATCCTCGCATCTGTGGGGTGACAATGGTCTAATGTTAAAATGTTGGGGTCATGGGGTCAAAGGTCATGGAGCTCATTATTTATGCACAACCGATTGTAATTGAGGTACGTACAAAGCCAGTTGACAGACTACCATCAAACTTTATATACCTGTATGAATTGGGGAGCAGGTAAACTGATTGATTTTGAGGTCAAGAGGTCAAGGGTCACATGGGTCATCATATGCAGAAATAGCTGGTAATTGCAATTTCTCGACAACTGGTTAACGGAATACCATCAAATTTGGTACCATGTATGTATCTTCCCAGGTAGCAAACAAACGTTGGTCCATCGTTGGACCAACGTTGTCCAATTTTTTTGGCAACGTTGGTCCAACGTTGTCCGGCAACGTTGGACCAACGTTGGACCAACGTTGGACCAACGCTGCTCCAACGTTGGCGAAAACAAAATACCAACCTTGGATCAACGTTGGTCCAATAAGTCTGTCCAACGTCCAACGAGTTGGCAAATTTCCAACGTTGGACCAACGTTGGCATCCAACCAGATTTCAACTTCCAAGGAGTTGCGAGAATCCAACGTTAATCCAACGTTGGACCAACGTTGGTATCCAACCAGATTTCAACTTCCTAGCAGTTGCGAGAATCCAACGTTAATCCAACGTTGGACCAACATTGGCATCCAACCAGATTTCAACTTCCAAGAAGTTGCGAGAATCCAACGTTAATCCAACGTTGGACCAACGTTGGTATCCAACCAGATTTCAACTTCCTAGCAGTTGCGAGAATCCAACGTTAATCCAACGTTGGACCAACGTTGGTATCCAACCAGATTTCAACTTCCTAGCAGTTGCGAGAATCCAACGTTAATCCAACGTTGGACCAACGTTAGTTTCCAACTTCCAACGAGTTTCGAGATTCCAACGTTGGTCCAACGTTGGCTTGCTACCTGGGTTGGAGAGCCAGTGAACTTATATCAGACCTCAGATTATATGCTTAAAGGTCAAAGGCCAAAAGGCTGATTATGTATGCAAAACAGCTTGTAATTGCGATATCTTGAAAACTGGTTAACGGATTACCATCAAATTTGTAACAATGTATTTATCGTGGAAAGCCAGTGAACTTATCAGATTTCAGATCATGAGCTTGGAGGTCAAAGGTCAAAGAGCTCATTATGTATGCACAAATAATTGCGATGACCTAAGCACCTGTCCATAGACTACCATCAAACTTCGTACCTGGGTATTTATGGAGCCAGTGAACTGGTAAGATTAGGGTCTTGGAATGTTAACATATTTTTACATAATTATGACATCTATTCACATATTTCTAGAAGCATAATTATTTCAACGTAACAAAACGTAATGCAAATCAGATGATGGATTTGTAGACAGTGTTTCCATCATGAAAATCAGCAAGGCCCCCATACTATTCTTTGCTGACCTTGTGAAATGTTTGGAGAACACAGGCTTGCAGAGCTCTGTGGTAGATGCATGTAGTTTTCCTCGATGTGGCAGCCATAAATCAGTCGCTGATCATGAATCCTCATAAAGTGGAGCTGTTTGATTTTTTCAGAGGAATAATACACAGACTCACAGAGATGCCTGTTACTTGACGCAGTGATCCCTTTGACAGCATTTGGTAGGATAAGTCCAAGGTCTGTACGATAAGCTTTAGGCCTTGCTTGAGAGTGTCATGACAAATCCTGACTTTGTCGGCAATTATGTTGTGCATTGCCTGATCAATTTGAGTGGACTCAGCAGTACCGGTGGCTCTCTGTAACCATCCAAGATATGTCGAGCGTTGTCATCAATGTGATCTTTTGCCTTCAATTTTAATGTAAAATTTGATTTGTTCCTTTCTAAAAATGTGCTCAAGGAAACAGATTTGCCCAATGATAATAGTTTGTATGTGAAGTCTGCTTGTAACGACTCGGTCAAATACAAATGTACTTCATTTATTGTTCAATCCACCCGAGTGATTATAATAGCAGCATCCTAAGGAACCACACAAAAAGATGTCTGGTTGTGCTTATTCCATCAAAGACCAGCGGTTACTGTGAAGTCCTCTGAAGTACTGACCTCTTGTTGAGGTATTATTAACAGATAGGCAGATATGCAGTAGACAATTTCTGAATGAGTGAGAGGACTGCACAGAAGTTCATCATCAAGTCAGTTGACCGTGTGGGCGGTTGTTCTGGTTGAAGTATATGCAATGGTCAGGCAGGTCAGCATCAGTCACAATTGTCAGTTGTCATGATGGCGAATTGTAGTCTGAATGTGGTACTGAATGTTGTATACACAGCAGAAAGAGAATCGGGTCATTCAAAGAACCCTGAGGAACCCGTAAGGAGGTGTTTTTTTGTTATCAACAACTGACATTATGCAAGTCTGTCAGTCACCTGAAATCCCCCAAAATACTGGAGCTATGTGTAAGCATCGGTGGAAAGTCTGTCAAATGTCCTTTGACATCCAAGAAGATCTCATCAACCTAGGTGAATAACTGCATGTTAAGTGGTTTGTAAGAAACCATGGCAAAATCCATGCTGAGTATCTCCAAGTATGTTCTCAAGGATGGATGGTGACTATAGTGTGGACCTATTTACAGTATCTTCAGATACTGACATGTTTAAAAATTGTTGAACTATCAAGGCCTATTCGGAGAAAAGTATGGGGGAGATCCCCCCCCCCCTCCGCCCCCCCCCCCTTGTTTACCTAACCCAAGCCATGAGATGTACAAACTCACTACACTCTGATATTTAAACACACACAAAAATGAGCAAAAAAGGAGAAATCTAAGCGGGGTATTCCCGTTATCCGACCCTCCGCTGCACCTTCACCCCCCCCCCCCCCCTTATCCAACCCCTGCCATGAAATGTACACAGTCATCATACGGCAATATACAAAACAATTTGTTTTGTTTATGAGCACTCTTAACCAAAAAAAGTTGAAAACAAAATTGAGGACAGGGGGGGGGGGGGGGTCCCCTTTTTCTCCATTCCACCCCCCCCCCCCCTGTTTACCCAATCCATGCCATTAAATGTACAACATCATAGTGCACTTTTATAGTAACATATGCAGACAGAATCGGTAAGTGAAACTTTCGACACAGGAGAAAGGTGAGGGGGGGGGGGGGGGAGATCCCCACCCCCTCTCATTTACCCCACAAAATTATAATTTCTTATATATTGGTGGATTTTTTATTATTTCAGGTCACTTTTATCCTATTAACATATAAAGGAAGCATCAAGTCATGTTATACCCATGAAATGGTGTAAAAACGCACTTTGCACCCCCTTTTTTCAAGACCCTCTCCCGCCCCTCAAGGTCATAATTAGCAAACTTCCACGGGTAAAATTAAACGTTATGATAATATGAATAAACTGTGAAAGTTTCACACTTCTTTAATTTTGTGCACAATTGTTATGATTTCAAGCCCTTAGCAGCCTAACTAAACCAGTCTGTTGTCGTTTTCACCTTCCGTATCCATGATTGGGCGGGAGCGTTTTTGATTTTTCTGTCCACCGGTTTCACTACTCCTTGGGCTGCTTAAAATTCGAGTACGCTTCATCAAATCATAAAAGTCTTTCCCTTTAGCAATGTGGGTTTAAATGAAGATTTGAGAAATAGGGCATGGTCCCAGGTGTCTATTTAATTATAAATCCGCATTTTCCCGCGTGGTGAATATTCAGTGTGCGCACACGGAGCAGCACCGGAAAAACACGTCTGCTCGCTTCGCTGGTCTTCGCACACACCGTACGCCAGTGCGCACACACACACACACACACACACACACACACACACACACACACACACACACACACACACACACACACACACACACACACACACACACACACGCACACGCACACGCACACGCACACGCACACGCACACGCACACGCACACACACACACACACACACACACACACACACACACACACACACACACACACACACACACACACACACACACACAGCGAATAGCGAACCTTCGGAATAACGAACCCGATTTCATTTTAGGAATAGCGATTCTTCGGAATAACGAACCTTCGGAATAAAGAACCTTCGGAATAACGAACCTTCGGAATAACGAACCTTCGGAATAACTGAACATTCGGAATAACGAACCTTCGGAATAACGGACTGTAACCGACTATGTCACCCCACTCGGCCACATATACCGAACCTATTCAAAAAAGCCCGCGCGAATGATTCGCTCCACTGGCTTCTATATATACAACGACCTGCCTGTTACAAACATCATTTTTCTGCTATACGCTGTAGCGCATAGAAATAAACTTCTTCGGTTACACGGTTTCACGGTTTCACGGAACATCAGTCAATGTGATAGAGGTCAGCTGGAGGATACCGCTTCAATCTTCTTCTTATAACAGGAGGTGAGTAAACAGATTGGGCCAATTCTTTTTCGCAAATTTATATTTGCGAAATTATATTTCGCTTTGTAATTTTCCCGCCAATTTTGATCCAGGGACGCTGGAATGGTGTCCGGGCCGGGCGCCTCCACCTCGAACGTAGATTCGGAGGTTGGATCACAAGACATTGAAATAAATGAAGATAAAATTAATAAATGGAGCCTGAAATCATGGAATAAAGTGAGAGGGAACCTAAAGAGAAAGGTTAGAGAAGGAAGTGTTGACATTTTAGGGGGAGATTCGTCGTCCGACCCCAGGGGGTCACTCTCAACATGACTGGCTACGCACTCGCGTCCAAAAAAAAACGTCGAAAGGGTATCATTGTACATGTCACCTGGTTTGGATTATGGAATATTTAACGACAGGAATCATGTACTATTTGTTATATAAGATGATTATTTGGAGGAACTTTTGGAGGAACCCGAATTGAGTGTCAATAATTGTGACGTCATGGCTGTGACGTCATAATTGATCGTTTACATGCCGCGAAGAAAGACTCGCAAAACTTATCATGAAAAAGATGGAAAATGCATCATTTTGTAAATTATCTGTCCTGTAGTAAATAAATGTTGGCAGTTTCGTAAATTGCATGGTAAAGTGGTTTGATATTGCTAAGTTTGGGAATGGAAATGCACGCAGCCCTTTCATTATTCTCACTTTTACGTAATTTTGTTGGCATTTTGGCAGCGGACTGAATTTGACGTTGCGCACTCCACCGCGGCGGCTCTCAATGTGAAGTTTGTACACACGGTCGCCATGCACTATGTGGTCTATGGGAAATTTGTACGTCACTGAAAATTTATAATACATATGTATTATAACTTTACCATTGATTATACCGGATTAAGCATCGGTAATCAACCAATAGGAACGCTCAATTTCCCTTAATTATGACGTCATCATCTTATATAATAAAATATACACAATGTATGCATATTAAAAAGTGGGAGGAACAATCACCTCCACTTTAAAATGTATCTATGGCAAGCCGTTTTAACGTTTATTCCTATTTCTTGATGTCAATAATTGAATTATTGATATCAGTTTATTTCTTGATATCAAGTATTACCAATACAGGAAAGTATTTCTTGATATCAATAATTTATTTCTTGATATCAAGAATTCGATTTCTTGATATCAAGAATTCGATTTCTTGATATCAAGAATTAAATTCTTGATATCAAGAAATAGGAATAAATGTTAAAACGGCTTGCCATAAATTTGTACCAATTGGCGGTTCTAGTCGTGGGGAGTCGTGTCCAATGTGACCACTATTTTAGTATAAGCCACTTGATTTGCAGGGGTGGGTTAAAGGTACACTTGATTATTGGTATTCCCGAAATGCCCCTTGACGTTAAATTGGTTGGTTTTTCCATTTGAAAGCCCATTGACTATAACATGTAAGAATGAGAATCGTTCACTTTCAAATGCTCCCATAGTTGGAATATTTGATTTCAATATACTTTATTCTACCGGCCGGGGGACAGTTTTGACTTTTTAGAAAAACATAGAAAATGCTTACAGACTACTTTTAAAAAAGAATCTAAATAAGTTTTTAAATAGTTGTTGATGATATCTCTATTGAATCATTATTTTAACTAAATATCAGATGCACAATTTTGTATGAAAAAATGGCTAAAACCAATGACTTTTTTTAGAGAGCGCCCTCCTGGGTTGTAGCAGAAAAATTAACAATCTCTCCAATTTCATTGAGGGTTGTAGCAGCTTAAACAAAATAATAATCAGGGTTTTTATTAACGTCGTTTGTATGTGTGTATACCTTTCTGGCATAGTGGAGTTATATCTATTAGTTTGTACCGTAACGATGCATGTTTGTGTTATTAAAGTTACGTTTGACCAATACTCAACTACCCCATTAAGCTTAAAGGACCTACAGCGTCTAGATGGCCTAATTTTCACAATTCGGCTCTCTATATGTCATTTTTCCCGAAGAAAAAGAATTTGGCAGTCATTTCTCATGAAATTAATCCATTTTTGGGGTAATCAGAAAAAATCTAATTGTCCTGGGAACGCCCCTTTTAAATCGCCAAAATGTGACGTCATCTAAAGAACGGACTAATGAACTAAATTCTGTAGATGACGCGTCATGACGTAAGCCAATGAATTGTCAATAACATGTCGATCACGCCGCAGATTCCGGACGCTAAATGTGGGTGGGGCGTAAACTGGCTGCTAAGTGAGATTTGGCATCAGAAAACTAGTCTCAAATCACTACTGTGTTTATTTTCATGGATTTTTCTTCGGCAGACCTATGTTTCAAGGCATCAACTATGAAATAAATGTCAAAGTACGCTGTATTCTTTAGGTCCTTTAAGAATACCACCTGCACTTAAGGATGACAAACTAAATCATAGTTCCATACAAATCATAGATGTGTTAATGAAATAATCATACTAGTATTATTTCCTTTTTTGAACTCCAGGTCAGGAGAGCGTTGACCAGCATGGATACTCCATCAACCACCACCACTGTAGCAGCACGCAAAATAAGGGCCGTAAATGAAAGAGGTATTATCAAAATTCAACTCCCTTTTGTTGGTCTTGTTTGTCTTTTGTAATGAATTTGAATCCTTTAACTTAATTTCCAGCTTATGTATTTGATTTATTTGTATTATTTATGTATTCAGTCTTCTTTATGCTAGGTTTACACCATGTCCCCGGCGCCCAAAACGTTGTCCGCCGTGAGATTTTTACGAAACTTTTCCTCTGTATTGGCAAGTTTTCTCACGTTCTATCACGGTCTGCCACGGTATCCGTGATGGGCCGTCCCGCCACTGATAGTGCGTTTACACCATGACCATGTTCCTGGCGGCCGAGGCAGCCCCGTTTCAGGCCACCGTGGACAAAACGGGATGGACGTAAGACAACGCGCGGGGGGGGGGGGGGGGGGGACGGGGGGGGGGGGGGGGGACGGAATGGGCAAACGTGACAGGCCGCGATTGCCGTGGATGCCGTGGATGCCGGGCCAGATTTTTAAAATGTCAAAAGATTTGCCAGGGCAGTCACGGTGCGGATGAGAAGCCTACCAGGCCAAAGTAAAACGGGGTGAACGCAACAAAACGTGACAGTACATAATAGGCCGTAACAAAACTTGGAGGAAGGACCGTGAGATGTCGGGGAATGTCTTCCCGACCTACTACGGACAGCCTCCAAGTGTTGTTACGGCCTGTCACGTTTTGTTGCGTTCACACCGTTTTACTACGGCCTGCTAGGTGGCCATGGCAAATTTGTTGACAGTTTAAAAATCTGGCCCGGCATACAGTCCCGTTTGCCCATTCCGTCCCCCCGTGTTGTCTCACGTCCATCCCGTTTTGTTCACAGT
>JBAMJV010010408.1:0-25117 GCA_037951105.1 Echinarachnius parma | reverse complement strand
CACATACGCAGACTTTCATACATTAAGTATCACATACAAACATGCGCAAATGTATACATACTTGCACACACATATATAATAATAATTGTACACACATTTAATTAAATGCACATACGCATACACATTACACATGACATAAACGCACACATACATGTACCCACATATGCATACAGATCGATACAGGCATACAACACTTACGCATACCTATAAACGCATTATGAAAACATGTACAAAGCAAGTGTAATGTAATGATTTATAATTTTATTTTATGCTCATTTTTCAGCCATATTACTTTCATTTACCATGGAATTCAATTTTCATACATCATTCAGTGGTCTTATTAGAAATTCACATTTTATCAACCCTTTGATAGATTTTTACATAATATGAACAAAGTTACTAGATCCCTTTAACCCTAACCAGGCCAGGGGGTGGAATGCACCCCCCCCCCCCCTCCCTTGACTGACGTTTAGCGTGATAATTCCGCAACGCGCGCAGGTATTGCCGCATGATTGTTTTCATTGAAGTCTTACGCAACTTTTGAGACCAAATTTGCGACATCTGGGTATACTGTTCCGAAGGCACATACAATTTTGTGGTGAATTTAGACCCATAAATCGCTCATTTTCGTGATTTGTGTACAAATCCTATTTTTAAAAATAATTTTTGCTGAAATACACAAAACCTTCATTATTTTTCATTCTAATCACTGCATTAATTTAATTTTGGGCTAAAAATGGTTGGAAAATGGTCATAATTTATTCCATTGAAAAAAACATTAGATAACATGAGTTAAACAAAATAACAAAAAAATACATAAGAAATTTCAAAAACAAAGAAATTTCAAAAACAAGGAAATACATTAGGAAAATTTTGCTGTCACAATTCTAAATTTTGAAAACCTTTTAATTAAGTCATAAAGAATATTCATGCACAAAATTAGCATATATTGTGCAATATTTAGTGATTAAAAGACAAAAAGGGGATTTTTGCATAAATTTGCATAATCAATTAACAATTGATTCTTCAAAAAATAACAAAAATATAACGGCGGCTGAGATCTCACCTCCTGATCTCCCACCTGGCTATATAGCCAAAATACCCCGGCGTGGTGATAAGGGGTAAACAAAATGTGAGTAAAAATCAATTAATATAAACCTAAGGAAAGCTTCCCCAATCAAAATGAAAGTGTGACTGTAGGTAAAGCATATTTGTATTCATTGTCAAAGTAATAATGGATGAAAACATTATTTGTGGGTTGGTAGACCTACACTTCAGTAAGAAGATACAGAGATCAGTATACAAGGATAAAGAGCATACATTGCACTTTTTTAGACCTATGTTGTTACTCTACCTGCTTTAGTAATTTGTTAATGATTTGTATTATTGCGTAGATCGCTATAATTTAGGAAAATCCTTAAATTGGCAACACATTGTGATATTTTAAAAACAGATTTCGGCAATCAAATTGGTAACTTTGCAGCAAAGTCATTTCATATTTGTCTTAAATTGTTATCACTAAATATTTTCCACTTACTTTTATATTAGGAGTTGCCAATTTGTAGAGGAAAATAATGATAAATTTGGCCTTAAAATAGCTCTTGTCCTTAATGAGATAGTAATAATAATAATAATAATAATATATACCATTTATAGAGCGCTATATACTGTATCTAGGTGCTCTATTTATAGGCACATGATTACTTTAGGTCATCAGGTACAGTTAAAACTTAAAACCTGCACAATTACTTGCGCACCATCTCAAATCTCAGGGGAGTTGGACTACCTTAAATAAACAAAACTAATTTGTATCATTAGAAATTTAGAATTACAACATACTGCATAATGCACAAAGAATCCACAGTGTTGAATTACAACTGAATCTACAAATCATTGACAACAGAACAACATATCACACATAAAACAAATGTGTGTACAGGGCTCGACATTAGCAATTGCCTTGTTGCCCGGGCAAGTCAAAATTGATGTCGGCCAAGTAAAATTTGGTAAATGGTTTAGTTTGGTTGCTTGATCGGGCAACTAAATAATTGATGAACTATGACTATAAGAAAACACTCTAAATCTCATCTAGAAATAAGTGGGCAAGTCAATTTTCTGTTTTGGGCAAGAACAATTTTAAAATCCATGATTTCACTTGCCCGAACGGGCCAGAAGAGAAACAAGTTAGCGCGGAGCTTTGAATAACACACTTTTGATCTATTAGCAAGAATGGAATTTTACATAATGTAATTGGAAGAAGACTATAATTCAATGCTACATGAAAATCTGGTTTTGCAATATAAATATGCACTTGTTTTGTGTATAAAATCTAGACCAGAATGTCTACATAATAATACAACTAATAATATATTACATTTAATATATTTACATGTACATGTACAAATGATTTACCAGAGTGGAATATGATCAATTAAAGTAAAGTGACTGCAGCCAAACCAGCACATAAAGACCACCATAATAATTATGTAGACAGAAAAGGCAGTGATTTTTAGCAGGAGGTTTCTGTACTGTTTCCATTTTGTGGTTTGAAATAAAGACAACTGTGAAGCAGTGATGCCTGTGGTTAGCGGGCAAGTATGTATGGTATTGGTAGCTTATTAAATGATCAATGATGAATCTACAGCCATTTCAACTTTGAATACAAAACAACTAATTCATAAATACAATTGATATTAATTTTCCCTAAAAACCATGTTTTTCAAACTGACCTGCTTTTTAAAATTTGCATTACCAAAAGAAAAATCAAAAACACTTTTATATCGCTTTGCATTTTTCTGTGAGCAACACTATTATTCATAAATAAAATCACTGACATTTGCTTTGCTATGCATATTTCTTACATATGAGATTTTTAAAAATGTAATGCAACTATAATATTTGTTATAATTCTCAAAAGTTTATCGTTCATGAATTAATATGTACTTATTATTTAACATCCTGATTATTTATTACCTATTTACCTTTAACCCTAAAAGGGCCGGGTTATGATGTCTTTCTACAGCATGGGGGGGGGGGGGGGGTGCATGGTCATTATGCCCCCTTAAGATATTTGTCTCATCGCCGCGAAAATGTGCACAGATGTCAAGTAAGGTGCATTTAGAAGTAATCAGAAAAATCACAGGGGGAGGGGGGGGGGGGGGCATAATGGGCAAAGGCCTCTAGGCTTCTTAGAATTAAGTCCATAATTTAGCATTTTTAAAAGTTGATCTTAATGAAAACACCTATATGGAATTATTCCACCTGTTTTTCTGGAATTCAAGAAATAACTACAACTTCTTTTTTAAAATTTTGACTTCAAGGAAACTGACAAAATGAAGATCAAATTCCTTTTAAAGAGTTTATATCAATGCAAAGTTTTACTTTTTTTTTTTTTTGACGTTTGACTACTCTGTCTCTCATATATTGTGGGAGAGCATAGTTTGAGGAAGTCCTATCTAGGATATAAGTGTATAGTCCCACAATAGTGCATTATAAATGCTCAATGAGAATCATCGATCCCAAAATGAGAAGTTCAAAGTAAAAAATTACCGACCTGTGCTACCGAGTGGCCCATGTATATTGTGCGGCTGGTTTCTAGCCGGCTTGCTCCAACACAGTAAGAACACCTTAAAGTTCCAACTTGGTATGGGGGTGCAGAGAATGACGTCGTGAAATTAGATAATTCAAATGAGGTGCATTTTTCTGACAAGGTTCAAGGTTATTATTTTTATCATCATGTCTGGATCATTGCTAAAAATATGTATCCCTTTGAATATCTTGAAATGAGAAGAATTCTTTGCACACTTGGCAATGATCAAAGAACCGGATCTAATGGTGTAGTATTCTTGCCGTCATACTCAGAAATTGAATTGCATACTGGAATTTTAAATGTCCTTTTCGCATTTGCGACGTTCTCCCAGAAATCATGATCATCTGTAGAAATCGTGTGCAAAGAGGACAATTGAAGATGATCATCCAGGTTATAGCCTGTAGTGTAGTACGATGCAGAGCAGAGGTTTTGTCTCCCAAAATGTATTTGAATGGTCTTTTCATTAAGAACTCACATAATGTGCTTCACTTCTCGATCAGTACTATGCTGAAGAACCTTCCGTGCAGGTATGGATGAACATGTAACATGTTACATGTCCCATGTAACTGTAATTTCTTCACGCCCTGTCTGGAAATTCCTTTCTTTGCTCAACTGGTGTAAACAGATTTGCATATCTGAGGAAATGTTGCAATGTAAAGTTGCTCGCTGGTTCCGTCATCAACAGACTGCAATGTCGTGTCAGATTCTGTATTCCACCAAGCCTGTGGAGGAGTTTGGAATTGCAGCGCCCAGCGGTGTTAGCCTGTACAACTATTGTGTTACACGATGGGATGGGCATATCTGCAAAAAGAAATAAATAGATTTCTGTTTCAGTCCAGATTGAGCTCTATTGGATTACAAATTATAAGATAGTACAATTAGTGCTGTAACTGACCTTGATGATCGGATCGTTTGATCGGATCGGCAAAATTTTATCGATCTTCGAAATCGGATCGATGATCGGGATCGGATGATCGGCTATACAAAAAAAAAAAAAAAAAAAAAAAAAAAAGTTTTTTTTTTCTTTGGAAAATGATCCCCAAAAAACATAATTTGGGAATATAAATGAATACCAAAGCATCCATATTAATAAGCCCAAGGTAATCTTGTACGGGTATGCTTTCATTTCAAACTGATTACCTCTTCTTTTACAAAATTACTCACGCCGATTTTGAGCTTAGTCCCATGTGATTAATTTGGCGTAACCTTTCAGAAACACATGGGACTAAGCTCAAAATCGGCGCGAATAATTTTGTAAAAGGAGAGGTAATCAGTTTTAAATGAAAGCATACCCATACAAGATTACCTTGGGCTTATTAATATGGTTATATGTTGCTTTGGTATTCATTTATATTCCCAAAATATGTGTTTTGGGATCATTTTCCAAAGAAAAAAAAACTGATTTTTTTTTTTTTTTTTTTTTTTTTTTTTTTTTTTTTTTTTGCCAATCCGGTCTTCCGATTTTTTCTGCATGATCGGAAATCGGCAAAAACGGTCCGATCATGTATGATCGGATCGTGATCGGCATGCCGATCCGATGATCGGTTACAGCACTAAGTACAATAGATTATCATGGAAAGACGTTTATTGAGGATGACAAACCTCAACCTTGGCCATACAAACCAATCAATTTTGAAAAGAGGTTGAGGTGGGGTCCAATGCAGGAATTATTATTTTTTTTTTTTATGGGGTTACTTTTTCAATCTGATATCTTATCACAAGATATTTAATATAACACCATGGTAATTTTAGGGGCTACCTACTAAATTTTGGGGGCTATTTAAAAGATTAGGCAGCAATATCCTGGGGGGGGGGGGCACTTGTTCATATTATATCTACGTACAGAATGGCATTGCGTCAGTGCCTTTTTTTGGCGCGGCTACTACACTAATGCAGTGTACATTGATTACGCCATCACATAGCGCCATACCTGTTCTTCTGTCATGTGTAAAATACTCTGCATGTTACACATGACAAACTACATGGTACTATTGTTCTATTTAATATCGGTAGCGTCGGTCGTAACCATTAATAACCCCGTCAATGTGAATGCACAAACACCCCTTGTACACTGCATGCCACACCAAGCGAAAAAAAATATGCACTTGCGCATGCGATTCTGTACTTAGATATGATATGCACGAACAGTATATAGGCGAGAACGTTACTGCAACATACATGCAGTTAGAGCGCAGCATAAATTTCTATTGCATAAAACACACTTGGGCAATTCCACGGTAACTGACGTTACAATACAAATTCAATGTAGGACAGTAGGATATGTACAAATTTGTTTTCATTGACATTGTACTTTATATTGTAGTTAAGTAAATAAAGATACATGTACCTGCCGGCTGCCGGTTATAATTTGAGTATTTGAATGATACAGGTAAGGTATTACAGGTCAGTTACAGCACTACCTGCCGGTTATAATTTGAGTATTTGAATGATACAGGTAAGCCTCATAAGGTATTACTACAGAATAACAGCGAGAAAAATGTGACGTTAACTGACATCGCACTGTTTCTGAATAGACCCTAAAAGGCCTAAATGGCGTATCGCACTATTTCTGTATGGACCCTGATGCCATGGCGTACCATTTTTTTTAATGAACCCTAATGACGTATTGCACTTCTGAAATGGACAATAAATGGCGTATCGCACCTTTCCTGAAATTCATCATATTATTTTCAAATTGACCCTATTTCTCTCGGTGTCTCGCACTCACACTGCAAAAACAAAATGCTTCTACAAGAATCCCAGCACTTTATCCCCCACAGTGCAACCCGTATACAATAACTCGGTTTATAAAATAGCTATAGTATTTCAAGCATGGTAATTGGTCAAAACGCGTCACGTGACATTCAACTTTTTTGGCGCACTGCACGGGCGTGCAGCTAGACGCGCAAAATAAATGATATTGCACACTCCACAACTGTAAATGCGTTTTTGTGTTGGAAATTGGAGCGTTTCATATTGTTTTAATGTTGTGTACCCTTATGGATTATGGATTATACTCGATTATACTCGACTCGAGCTTGCAGCAAAATGTGGAATCCCATGGACCTTTAATTCAGTAAGTAAGAATAGCTTATTTGTAATTTTGGATTTTTATTTGTTATCAAAACTCGATGTGTCGCTATTTTATAAAACCAATAGCGCACTTGCCCTAGTTGTTCGGCAATGTAAGTGCAGTACACGCTCGGTATCTTTAGATGGTACGCACTGCGCACTCGCCTAGCGGCTCGTGCACAGAGGCGGCACCAATCTAAAGAAACCTCGCGTGCACTGCACTTACACTACCGAACGCCGTGCCGTGCGCTATTTGTATAATACTATACTCGACTGCAGCCACGCACTCGACAAACTACGAAAACTACCACGGCTCATATGCCAGAACCCTCGGGGAAGAAATCGCCGCCGATCACACACCGAATGAGTAGCCTACGGGGGTACGCAAAATAAACTACAGCATACACACAAAAATCGTATAAATCACTTACCCATGATTATTGTAAAATGCAATCACCACCGTCACTTCTGGAATGGCCGTCTCTTATCATATTTCACCAGTATATCACCAAATAATGATATTTGTACGTGAAGCTCGAACATTTCTGAACACAACTGCACGATCCGACTCGACCCGAATTTTACACCGGGCCGAGATACACATTCTGTAATTATGTTTTTGTTTTTGTTTTACTGATAGTATAGCAATGTGTATCTCGGCCCGATGTCAAATCCACAGAAATTTACCCACATTGTTTACGATTTTAAAAACATTTATCTACATTTACGCTACAAATTTGTTTCCGCTTTCAAGACTAATAACTTGCCTAGTACATAAATATTATTTGTTTTTTTCCCACACAACTATTACAGCGAGAAATTACACCGAACGGCAAACGAATTCCTCGCGGTGATAACGGCAATGCCAAAAAAACATGTCAGCGAGCAGTGGGGAAATTTACCCACGTTGTTTACGATTTAAAAAACATTGATTGAAATCTCAACTACGCATTTGTATTTAGTTTCTAAGCAATTAATTTTTCTGGCGGAAAACTATTTTTTATTTTTGACGTGAAATTTCTGGCGCACGAAAAAGCAGCGAACGACGAACGACGGCATCGGTGCTGACTGAAATTCGCTCCTCCGCAACAGGACCAAAACCCTTCTCCAACTTTATATATTAAGATATACGCGTGGAGTCACGTGTGAAAATTGTAAGCGCAGCCCCATCATAAATATTATAATCCTTACTCTATAGCGGAGACCGTACTTGTGAGAAATATCAGCCTCTTAATCATAATAGGGCTTCCTTTGATAAATATGACTATTTCCAACCATAAAGGCGGGCAATAAGGAGCCAGACACAGTCGCAGTGAGACAACCATCGAAATACAGACTAATTTCGCCCGCCACATGACCTGATAATATTGTTTACAAGCATTCAATTACGATAGAATAGGTCGATAACATGAAACTATATATGTTGCCACTCGATTTTGCTGTTTTCCCTTTTCATTAAAGGGACTAGTAACATTGTCCAAATCCTCAAAATAAAATTTTAATTCTAGCGGTTCCCTCATGCATACCTTGTTGTATTCGTATTACCAATAAAATCATGGGACAGGTTTCGGTTTTTCAAATTTCCCTTTCGTTACAAAGATATGTACGATCGAAGTATTCAGCTAAGAAAAACTCTGGTGGAGTTTTTCTTACCGTGTACAAAGTGAGTGCAGTGAGTTAGTGACTATCACTTTGCATTTTCGCTCATTACTTGGCCATGCAATGGGCCGTATGCATAAAAACAAGCAATTGCTTGTGCTAGCCTTTTGCTTGAATCGGTATGCACACAAACAAGCAATTGCTTGTAAGCAAAAGCTTTTGCTTACAAGCACAAGCAATTGCTTACGGCTCGTAAGCAAATGCTTACCAAACAAGCAATTGCTTAAAACCGTATGCATAAAACGAACCTTTTACTTGTCTTGATAAGCAATTGCTTGCGTTTTTTCAAGCACCTCTGGACCAGCTTGAGCTCTTGCTTACTCATGGCATTCGCGTTTAAGGATCAAATTTTCATACCGTTTCAGGATGATTACAAGCTCCTTATTTCAGAGATTATGTTGTGATTTCATATTTAATCAAATTCCTGTTATTTTAGACTTTTTACGGCAATTTTTGTCCATCGATCTGCACAGAAACCCCCCTGATGCTCTGTGCTGTTTCTTCGCTATTTACGTAAGAAAAAAATACTACCGCCAGGTCGGGCACGAAGCATTGTTGTCCTGCAGTGCGATGTTCGCACAACCGTAACGATCCTTTGTCCAACACGTAAGCAAATGCTTGGCAGTGCAAGCAAAAAGTTTGAGCACAAGCAAAAGCCTGTGCATATGAATTCAAGCAATTGCTTGAACTTGATCTTTTGCTTGACAAGCTCTTGCTTGTGCCTAAAGCAATTGCTTATAAGCAATTGCTTGTCTTTATGCATACGGCCCAATGTCCATTTGACTTGAAATTTTTACACAATACCCTGTGGACATATGAGATAACAACAATATACATTGCATCAACCATTCATCACATTTTGCACATGTCAACAAAGTTACTAGATCTCTTTAATAGAATCCGGTTTGAGCAGTACCTTCGTCGATTCTTTATAAATTGGGATCCGGTAGGAATGTGCGTCGTAACATTAAGGTATACCGTCATGTGCAGTTATGTATTGCTATCATTAATTGTTCACAGTGGATACGACACCACCTCACTTTACATCAGACATCACACGCCAGGCTGAATTAGGAACGTCGCACTGTCAGTCACCTGGCCCGAATCTACTGCGACTGATCATGCTGGCACTGTGAGCTTGGAGAGTAGCACGCATGCTACCGGGACATGTTCGCACAACCGTAACGATCCTTTGTCCAACACGTAAGCAAATGCTTGGCAGTGCAAGCAAAAAGTTTGAGCACAAGCAAAAGCCTGTGCATATGAATTCAAGCAATTGCTTGAACTTGATCTTTTGCTTGACAAGCTCTTGCTTGTGCCTAAAGCAATTGCTTATAAGCAATTGCTTGTCTTTATGCATACGGCCCAATGTCCATTTGACTTGAAATTTTTACACAATACCCTGTGGACATATGAGATAACAACAATATACATTGCATCAACCATTCATCACATTTTGCACATGTCAACAAAGTTACTAGATCTCTTTAATAGAATCCGGTTTGAGCAGTACCTTCGTCGATTCTTTATAAATTGGGATCCGGTAGGAATGTGCGTCGTAACATTAAGGTATACCGTCATGTGCAGTTATGTATTGCTATCATTAATTGTTCACAGTGGATACGACACCACCTCACTTTACATCAGACATCACACGCCAGGCTGAATTAGGAACGTCGCACTGTCAGTCACCTGGCCCGAATCTACTGCGACTGATCATGCTGGCACTGTGAGCTTGGAGAGTAGCACGCATGTACCGGGACATGCTTTCTCGGTCGTACAAACCACCAGCGTCACGTACATCTATGTATGTGCCTCTGGCAACAGAGCCAGTTGCCGGTTCACTGTAACTGTTAGTGAGGGTAAGTTGCCTTTACAAGATATTTAACTTTGGGTGCATTACCTTGACACCAAAGTGATCTATGAATTTTTGTAATATTGTTCGTAATGTTCGTAAAAAAACCCCAATAGGTTCATATTTATCTTCTTTCATGAAATAGACATGGAGTTCGTGTATTATAACTAATGAATTTGAGTAATCAATACATACTGTTCCCACAGAGTTCTCCAGTAAAGGCCGCCACACAGGTGCATGTGAGGGACTCCCAGTCATCCGCACAGGTTCCTCCATTCAGACACGGCTCACCAGCGCACTCTTCAATTACTGCACGACAACACAATAAAGCAAAAACGAAATTAGTATTATTTTGATTTAAACAACAATTTAATTCAATCATGAGCTATCGCATCAATATAACTTTTTTTGTTAATTATGACATTTTAAATGATCGTAAAACTTGACGGATGATCCGGGGATTGATCTTTAGCTTATTCATGGTATAGTGGTGGTTTCAGTTTCATGATTACATCATTGATCTAGGACATTCGAGTGGTCTCGGTTATGATTCCATTTAAATCGCAATTTCTTTGCTCATTTATCATACAATCTATTAAATTATTTTCGCCTAAGATATTTTTTAGATGGAACTAAATAAACAGGTACCAGTCCTGAGTTTGAGACGTGAACTTACAGTTGATCAACGAAATGCTGAAGTGAAGTCCATTTGCATGAATAATTCCTGTTGACGTTGTGAACTGCAGCAACAGTGTTTCTTCCAGAAAATAAACGGTGCCATTGAATGGGCTGTATTTGGTAAGGAATTTATTCTGTGACGTTATGTTGTAGAAATAAATTTGTCCGATGTCGAAAGTTATAAATTTGACTTTGATAGCTGTTGCAGATATGGTGTTATCTAGAAACCACCACGCTCGCATGTAACTGTCCGTAGCTTCAAATCGTGGAAATCCCGGTGTTACAAACGAAAGGGACTTCGATGTGTCGTTGAGCACTGTTGAGATACCAAATGACTGAATGGTTCCTTGCTCGTCGATTACCGGTCCTGAAGAGAAGGAATACCAAAGGATAAACTAAACCGAAAACGAAAAATGCTCATAATTTCATAGCCCAAAATCGTTTTAAGATTTCGCCTCGCCAAAATATGTATACTCCGCAAAAAAAGAACCAGGACACTTATTTAAGTCAGAATATTTCATATTTATTTACGAAAACATAGATTATTGTACATCAAATTAAAGATAAAATTACCCTCTTCACGATTGGCATATAATTCAGATGAAATCATTCATGCATGACTTATCACGATCAATTAAGTACAGCAAGGTCTTTTTTCCAAAATAGAAAAAATAGAACTTAACTCAGCCACATAAATGTTGATAAGCGTGTTTAAGACGCTATATTCATGACATGGTATGATTTTTCATTACAAATGTGATTTTTTTTTTCATCTCAATAAGAAAGTATAAAAAAGACAAATTGTGAACGTTATATGTTTTATTTTGATCCAAATGTAACGAAATTGAGAATTCCATGAGAAAGTTACATTCGCCGAAACCACAGTTTGTGCCCTTATTTCAGTATACAACTATAAATAAAGTATAAATTCTTCTCAATAATTCTACCGTAGTCTAAATATCTTTAAAAACCTTATTTCACCCTTGGTCAACCAGTTGGGCGGTCTCTAATATGTCATACCTTTTTGTAACTTCGGATCAAACTTGCCGGTGACACATGAAACAGACAAGCTTTATCCCTCAAAGACAGACCCGTGTGTCGATGTTTTCATTACCAGTCTCTTTTTTCTTTGGAAATGTGTATTTTCAGAGTTTGTTCGGAACAAAATGTCTAAATAGTGTCAAACCGTATTTGCTTCACACCTCTGTTTAGAGTGATAGGATTATTAGCATTTCATTCGAATGGTGTGATCCTCCATTGTTTTGATATTTTTGAAAACAGACCTTGCTATTGTTTAGGAACCATGACAGGTCACGCATGAACGATTACATCATTGAATTATACCCTGCCTGTAGGGAACTAAATTTTCTTCAATTTGATATACGATAATGTACATTTCATAGTGTATGAATATGAAATATTTAAACTTAAACAAGTATCCTGTTTCTATTTGTGTGGAGTATGTATGGTAGTTAGCAAATCAATGTGTAAAACAATAAGAGGTATTTAACCACATGTGCCATTATGAAATCAAAATGGATGGAATTTCAAACAGCATTATTTAAAAAACAGCATAATCAATGCCAGTGGCGTAGCGTGGTCGGACTTATTGCCCCCCCCCCCCTCTCGTGCCCCCCCCCCCCCCCCCGTCGCTACGCCACTGATCAATGCATTCGGTCACATGTGCTGTTTCAAAACAACGAACATGCATGCACAAGTTCTTGTGACTGTTGTGATGGGGTTACTTTGACTTTAATTTGTGCTCATTCAGCATTCATGAAAATTGGATATTCTATGAAAATGGTGTTTTTTTTTAACTTCCTGGGATCAAAATATGAAAATTGTGTATTTATTGAGATATTTGAAGGAGAAACATTTGAAAATAGATGACCTAGGGTATATCAAGGCCAGTGGATCAATCTAGCAGATTAGTTTAACGTGTTGGTCACCGTCTAACCCCTCAAAATTCAAGATGGCCACCAGCAGCAACGTTAAAATTCGCACATTTTGTGTTATTGTTGAACTCCATATCTGTATGATGTGGCTAGTAAAATCCTTACTGGGATGTCAAAATCAACTGTGGACTCATCCTTCGAATAAACTAAGAAGATATTTCAAAAAGACACACAATTCGTATATAAATAAGCCTCATTTGCATAATTCATGAATAATGACACAGAAATGTAACTTATTATGATATTATCGTCTTCATTAAAATACTTGAATTTTAACATTCCTGCGGCGGCCCCATTGTATTTGTGAGACAAGATGGCTGCAAATGCTGACAATAACCGGCTAAAAGTATCTGTTTACTTTGACTTACCCTAGTTCATCAATCTGCATAAGTTACAACATCAATTATTTATACAAAGACTACAATTGCATAGTATATCACATTTGTGTGCTAGTCATACGTTATGCAAATTTTTCTAATTTACATCGATAAAGAGTGCTTCTTTTGATAATTCTTCTAGTTTCTTACCAGGATGGGTTCAGAATTGATTCAGACATCAAAATAATCGTTAAAATAGACTGATTAGTTCAAAAGTGAGACCAAATATACAAAATTGAACATTCCTGCAAACGGCCATCTTGGATTTGAGGGAGTAGAAGGCCACGTTAGGTTTGAATAAATTGCTAGATTGATCCACTGGCCTTGATATACCCAAGACCATCTATTTCCAAAGTTATTCTCTCAGGTATCTAAATAAAAACACAATTTTCATAGAATATCCCATTCCAATTAATGAATATGCATAAATTATGGAAAGTACGCCTAATTTGCATAGATACAGTGTGTCTCTTTGGGTGAATTTCTTCTGTTGATCCAAGAAATATAAAAACGCCATTTTCATAGAATATCTCATTTTCATGAATAAATTTGCATAAATTATGTAAATTAAGCCTACTTTGCATAGATACAAAATGTCTCTTTGGATACATTTTTCTCTTTCGGAATATGTGTGCCAAGCAAAACAATCGTACCCCAAAATGCAGTCACGGACCCCTTGACAAGCCTACTAATACACAAACACACACAAAAACGAACTCACGCACACTCATGCAAGTATTCAGTAGCGTAATGAGCACAAACTTTTGGGGGGGCAGAACCAAATCCGTATCACCACCGGATATTGCGAAAGAGCTTTTTTTGCTAAGGGGGGGGGGGGGGGGGTTGACCCAATGACGATGCGGAGCATCGTCCACGAGGCGCGAAGCGGCGATTTCTTTTGCTATTTTTAACCCCCGTAAGTGATGTCTTTTTGCTAAGTGTGACGTGGTGTGGCAAGATCGGTAGAGCGCGCGCTTTCTGATCTCGAGATCCCGAGTTCGAACCCAGCACACTCCGTTTGTTCTTCAGCAAGACAATTAACTCACATTGCTGCTCTCTACCCAGGAGTATAAATGGGTACTTGGTCGGGTGTTAATTAGCCTTCAGCGCCCGGTGGGCTGCTGGGCTTGTATGCTCCCCAGAGAGTTGAGATGATGCGCAGATAATTGTGCGGGTTTGACCTGTACCTGATGACCAAGGGTAATAATAAAGCGCTTAGAAACATTGTATTAAGCGCTACATAAATGTTATATATTATTATTATTAAGGGGGGTTTGAACCAATTTTGACCCCCCGTAAGTGATGTTTTCCACATCACAAATTTAACTTGCCAGCCCAAGGGGAGGGGTTTAAACCCCCTTACCCTCCCCCCCCCCCCCCCGTAGATCCGCCACTGCGAAGGAGCGAAGCGACTGAGCGGGGGTGGGGGTGGGAGGGGGGTGTCCCCCCTCCCACGGTAGGGAGCTTTTGCATTTTTTGCACTTGAAACTGTGCAATCTGGTCCATAAATGTACCTGGAAAGGAAATTCTGACTATACGACATTTAGTATAATGTGCGTTACCCGGGGGGGGGGGGGGGGGGGGGGGGGTACTCAGATTATAGTCGGACGGGGTTGTGCGGCTGAGACCTTCCAACCCTTACCCACATCCAAGGGTCCTTTTGCTGTAAATAGGTACTCATGTCTATGGATTTTTTTTTTTAATGGACCCATGTCTAAGGATTTTTTGTGAAAAATGGACCCATGTCTGAGGATTTCGAACTTTAAATATTACACTTTTTAGCTGTAATATAAAACAATGGCCAATCATTTTGCATATTTTTGATACATTTTTGTATTATTAGTGAACTGTACCATACTACAGGGGCGGCGCCAGGGTATTTTCCTAGGGAGGGCGAAAGTGTATACATTGAGGGTGCGAAGCGACCGAGTGGGGGGAGGGCAATTTTTACACTAGAATGGAGCTATCTGGTGCATATCGGAGGTGAAATTCTCAATTTTTCAAATGATTGAAAACAGTGAATAGTCTTCAATTATGATGCGGTAATTTGCATACATCTATATTATAATAAGAGGACGGTGTTTTTGTCTGTCGCCAATATTTTTCCGTCGCCAAGATGTGTCCAGAATGCAGTTTTCAAGCCGCGTCTGGGCAATAAAATCGCGATGCAGCTTCTATACTGACGTAATGTGCGTGCGAAAAAAAAACCCTTGGTGCGTTTTACTAACCAAAGTGATGTGTCCAGAATGCAGTTTTCAAGCTGCGTACTGGCAATAAAATCGCGATGCAGATTCTACTTACGAAATGTGCGTGCGAAAAACAAACCCGTAGTGCGTTTTATAACCAAAGTGATACCTCAAACATTGAACAAATTACTACCGGTCAGACGGGGAGCGTGAGTCTGCGATAAGCTTTCGTCTGGAGCACCTCGATCAGTTGTTTACGAGTTGACCGCTATTGAAGTGCCTTGGAAAAACTGCCGTATCTCTCTTGAAACCTTACCAAAATTCATATTTCATATACCAAATGAAAGAAGAATAACCTATTTTTACTGATAAATATAATATTCGAACAAAATAATGTGAGAAAATATTAAAAAATAGGCATGATCCCACCACAAAAAAAAAAAAAAATTTAAGCTTCAGAAAAGTAGAAAATTTCATTATTTATCACCCTTGGGCAAAGCCGAAACTTAAATATATGATTAATCATACATTTATAAGAATTAACACCAAATACCCTGTCAATTTGTTTTATTTTAAAGAGTCATGTCGGGGAAAATCCCCAACAATGTCGATTACGATCGGACCTGCGATTGTCTCGCGCTACGAGAGTGCATGGCAGTCCTAACAGTACATTTTCGTGTAGTGTGTTGTGCGGTACTGGTAGTCCGCCGGTAGTTCACACACTGCAAAACGAGTGTCAATTTCCAACTCTGGAAAGTCAATTAAATCGTTCTTTTTGTGATGTCTGGAGTCATTTATGTGCTGCATGAGTGAATGACTGAATTAATTATGATCAGAACGTGCCTTTTTTGTTGTATATGCCGATGTTTGGTGCGTGATGGAGATATATGACAAAAACAAATTTCTCAAAATTTGAAGAAAAAAAACAGGGGATCCTTTCGTGAAGGGCTACCGAAATATGTTGTTCACTTGCATTTTAAATGCTTTTTGTAAATGTCTACTCGAAGTGTATACGTATTTGTTTTTGCACTTAAGCAGTGGCATACCCAGGATCTTTTGAACGGGGGCTTTTAGTCAGCGGGCCAGGGTAGTCGTAGAAAAATTTCAAAGCCGACATTAACACTTTTTGACATTTTCAAAACCGAGGTCATGGTTTTTCAACATTTTCGAGACCACGGTTTTTCGACATTTCGAGGCCAAGACTACGGTTTTCGCACTTTTCGAGGCCGAGACCATGAAGCGTACAAAAATTTCGATTCCGGGATCACGGTTTTTCGACATTTTCAAGGCCGAGACCACGTTTTTTCTACATTTTCGAGGCCGAGACTACGGTTTTCGCACTTTTCGAGGCCGAGACCATGAAACGTAAACAAATTTAAAAGCCGAGACCAACAATTTTCGACATTTTCAAGGCCGAGACTACGGTTTTCTCAGTTTTCGAGGCCGAGACCAACAATTTTTGACATTTTCAAAACCGAGGTCATGGTTTTTCAACATTTTCGATTCCGGGATCACGGTTTTTCGACATTTTCAAGGCCGAGACCACGTTTTTTCTACATTTTCGAGGCCGAGACTACGGTTTTCGCACTTTTCGAGGCCGAGACCATGAAACGTAAACAAATTTAAAAGCCGAGACCAACAATTTTCGACATTTTCAAGGCCGAGATCACGGTTTTTCAACATTTTCGAGGCCGGGATCACAGTTTGTCAACATTTTAGAGTTCGAGACACCAGTTTGACGACATTTTCGAGGCCGAGACTACGGTTTTCTCAGTTTTTGAGGCCGAGACCAACAATTTTCGACATTTTCAAGGCCAAGGTTACGGTTTTTTCGACATTTTCGAGGCCGGGATCACGGTTTTTTCGACATTTTCGAGGATGAAACAATGGTTTTGTGACATTTTCGAGGCCCGAGACTACGGTTTTCGCAGTTTTCGAGCCCGAGATCATGAAAAATGACAGTCGAGACCGCTTAAATTTGGTATTGAGACCGCTTATATTTGGTCTCGAGACCGCTAAAATGTGGTTTCGAGACCAGTTAAGATTTGAAATGGCGGGGGGGGGGGGGGGGGGGGAGTTCAACCCCCCCCTCCCAAACAGACATTTTTTTTTTTTACTACTACTATACTACTACTATTATATCTACTACTACTACTAACAACAATAATACTTCTACAGCTACTACTACTTAACCATGTTTACTGTTTTGTTGTTGTTGAAGAAACTGAACACTATTTGTATTACTTTGTCTAATGCGTCCAGTACCCATCACCCCTCACTTACTAACACTACCCCCCCCCCCCCCCCCCCCCTTGCCCCTTGCTCACTGCCTGCATGCTGCCCAGTATTATGAATTTGTATACTATACGTATGTTTAGTGACTGGTGCTGAACTTGACGAAATGCTGACCACTGATACGCTCTCATAACTTATTTAACTAACAATAATTTTAGAATCCATTACTAAACCAAATGTTTTTTTTTTTACACCTGGACATATAAAAAAAAAAAGATTTACAAAAATACAACATTCAACATATCTCACTCAAAGATCTGGTGACGGGTAATTTGCTAGTATTAATAATGCGAGCGAGCGGAGCGAGCTTGAAAATTTTAGCAATTTCACAGCGAAAAAATTGCCATTTGTTTCAATATTATTGTATGGGTATATTCGTTTTTATTACTTATGATATGGCGTTATGAAGGATAATATATAAACACTCGAGGTTGTGAAATATCATTTATTCGAGCGAGCGGAGCGAGCTTGAAATTTTTAGCAATTTCACATCGGAACATTTTTTTTTCCAGTATTATTGTATAGGTATCTTCGTTTTTACAATATGGCGTTATGAAGGGTAACATATACACACCCGAGGTTGTGAAATATCATGTATGCGAGCGAGCGGAGCGAGCTTGAACATTTTAGCAATTTCACAGCGGAAAATTGTCATTTGTTTCAATATTGTATGGCTATATTCGTTTTATTACTTATGATATGGCGTTATATAACACCCGAGGTTGTGAAATATCATGTATGCGAGCGAGCGGAGCGAGCTTTACAAATTACAATTTTAGCAATTTCACATCGGCAAATCCCAAAATCCCAGAACAATGAGTGAGAAAAGAGGGGAAAGGAATAAATGAAAAAGGAACCCATGTCTAAGGATTTTTAAAATGAAAATGGGACCCATGTCTAAGGATCTTTCTTGTAAAAGTCACCCTTCCCAGCGGCACATCCCCGTATACCCAATATACGTGAGTACCACCCCCCCCCCCCCCCCCCCGCCCCGGGGTGCGTTAGTCCGTCATCACCGTCATGATTCTTAACCAGAAGAGGTTATGATTGATTCGTGAAGAAAAACAAAAATGCACCCCCAAAATAATATTCGCAAAGTGACATATTCAGTTCAAACAGTGCATCAAAAACATTATTTTATGACAAAACATGAACATTGTATTCCAGACGTATACAAGACCGATTCCCGAGGGAGCGAAACGATAACCGAGAGGGGGAAGGGTGATGGGAGGGTGTGATGGTAGGTGGGTGCACGGTAAAGGTGCTTTTGCAATGTTTTAATTGAAATTATGCAATCTGGTGCATACTTGGGAAGGAAATTTGACTTGACATGAAGTAAGATCTGAGTTTTCTTGTCTAAAGAAATACTCTTTTCTTTCAATCACTTTTATCGCATTAGATAAAAGCCATGATTTGAATTTATTTGGGGGGTCAAGCGCCCCCCCATGACCCCCCACCAGTACGCCAGTGCAAGTATTACATACACACATGCACTTATACACACAATCACACGTACATACATCACTTAAACGCAAAGCTCAGTTTAACGATTTCAAAGACTTACCAACAACACTTGCTCGGAACTTCACGCGGTATCTATAGGTGTCGTTAACCATGTCATTGTCGGAATACTCTTTCCAAAGGTAGAGCCACATGCGATGGTTGTCTGAAATGCTAACTGCCGGCGATGTACGGTTAATGGTATCAATGTTATCGTTGTACACTTTAAAGAAGTAGTAATTTCGTGATGGTGGTGGTATCCTGATTTCAACTACACCCATGTGGTCATACTCCAAGACTTCCAGCTTAATCCGACGGTCTTTCTTGCACTCGATTTCAATGAAGCAATCGTATTTTAGATCTCGAGGTGCACCGTCGTAGAAGGGCGAAGTGAACACATGGTCCTCATTGTCCTCCAACTGGATTCCCGTCCCAGCGTAAGAAATCGGTAAGATTTGGTTATCCACTGAAGACTGATCTGTCATTTTGGAAGAAATTATTGTGTTATCTATAAGCAATTTTTTAGGGGGGGGGGGGGGGGGTGGGCTTATAGAAACACCTGACAAGAAAAGGGCTATGTACCAGATGTACTACCGGTATATTAAAATAGAAACGTATATCAAGTATGTAATTTATTAGAATTTATATTTTACTTGTACTCAATTATCAGCACGCATCACAAAAAAGTTCAACACTAAATTGGCGGCCATGCATACGGGGTCGTCATTTAACATGGACGTCGACAGGCGGGGGCTATGCGGGGAGGGGGAGGGGGAGGGCGCATTTGAAAATGTAGATGATTTTGGACTATTTCCCCTTCCCCCAGATGGGGGAATACCAAAATGTCTCACAATTCAATTGGGACCACTGATTTTGGACACATTTACTGTTTTGTTCATGTGTTGTCGTAATACGTGTGGTTTGCGGTTGCGCCATGTAAGAGAGGATTGTTCGTTGGTATAGTCCTGAAAAGGACCGTTAGTATTCTTTTTAGGAGAGTCCTAAAAAGGACGGTGGTAGTCTTAGGAAGGACTGTTGGTAGTCCTAGAAAGGACTATTGAGATAGTCAGGGAAGGGACTGCTGTATTGTGAGGAGAAGGTGGATTGTAGGAGGGGCTCCGAAAAGGTTGACTATTCGTCGTCAGGAGTAAGTAAAAACTAATAAACAGACAGGTAGACAAACAAGAAGAAGCACAGACTTACCCACACTCGATACGCGAACCGTCATCCGGGCATCGGGAAGATTGGCTCGGTCACCGATATATTCTATTCTAATCTGATCCTGAAAAATGTACCAGTGTACGGGATTAACGGAGTCGCGCATGCACACTTTCTGCCTAGAGCTACCAGGATAACCAATGCACACCTCGTTGTTTCCTGATGTCATGTCTAAAACCTCGATCTTGAGCCATTTAGTGAAGACGATGTAGACTACCCAGTGAAGATAGAAGGACGTGCTTGTGGTATGAGCCAAAGTATTGGAACTAATAGTCACTGCGACCGTTGGATCGTTTTGATTGAAGACAAATATATCCCCTCCACTTGACTGAAAAGTGTGGTTCTCGGTGGCTTCTGCACAATAAAAAGAAAAGGGGAAAAAAGGAAAAGATAGTTTAGTTGAAGAGAATAAATCTTCCCTTCTAACAAATACAAATACAAGATGTATTCCTTTGCTAAGTGCAAACAATATATGACATGAAATTAAGGCGAAGGGAGTCGTTTAATGAGTTTAAAGGGGTAGATTAATTTTGGTAGAGAGGTCGCTGCACAACACCATTTTGTTGTGAGGTAATGACAAAATGAGTGTCGAATTTGAAAGAAAGTGCAATTTCAATGGCAGAATTAACTATATTTGGTCAAAATCGGTTCAGAATTTGCTGAAGTATCAATAGATATATCCGACCGTAATAAATTTGGGCCCCAAATTAATTTTATGATTTTGTAACAAAATAAATAAATGCTTACACTTTTTCAAAATTTGTAAAAAGCGGTTTTTTAATAGTTATTGATGATCTCTCTATTTAATCATTATTTCAACAAAACATCACATGCATACTTTTGTATGAAAATGGTTGAAACCAATGCCTCTTTAGAGAGCGCCCTCTTGTGTTTTAATGGCTCTTTTTAAAAATGATAACAGGCTTTTTACTTACTCGTTTGTAATTTTGTATACCTTTCGAGCATGGTGGAGTTATTTTGTAATCTTACTGTGCAGGTTTTGGTTACTAAAGCTCAGCCTTACCAAAATTGTACTACCCCTTTAACATAGATAATATACAAATGTTACATCATACCCAACATTGTAGATTGAAAAGAAAAAAATACAAATATTCAAAAAGTAACATTGTCCAAATCTTCAAAATCCAATTGGAGTTCTAGCGGTTCCCTCATACCTTGTTTTATTCGTATTAACAATAAAAGCATGGGACAGGTTTCGGTTGTTCAAAATATCCCTTTCGTTAAAAAGATATTTACGATTAAAGTGTTCAGATGTGAAATTATCCACTGGACCGCGAAAACCGTGTACAAATGAGTTAGTGAATATCACTTTTCATTTTTGCTCATTATTTGGCCATTTTACGTCCATTTAACTAAATTCTGTAGATGACGCGTCAAGACGTAAGCAAATGAATTGTCAATCACATGTCAATCATGCTGCCGATTCTGGATCCTAAATGTGGGTGGGGCGTAAACTGGCTGCTAAATGAGATTTGGCATCAGAAAATTAGTCTTTAATCACTACTGTGTTTATTTTCATGGATTTCGGCAGACCTATTTTACAAGTCATCAACTATGGAATAAGTGCCAAAGAACGTAATACATCGGTTGTATTCTTTAGGTCCTTTAACTTGAAATTTGTACACAACACCCAGTGGACATAATATCATATAACAATACATTGTATCAACCACTCTTGTACACATGTCAACAAGGTTACTAGATCCCTTTAATGTATTGACTATTCGAAATGTGTTTTACATAATTGCAAAGCAAATATACCAGATTATAATCGAAATATTTCATGAAATAACATAATAAACTAAACAAATTATAACTTAACTAATTAATTGATTAAAACAAAATTTACCAAAGATCGAAAATTCTACTTGTGCGCGCGTGTCAGGACTTTCAATTCCACAAAGGTCAAACCATAAATAGAATCTGTTGCGGGCGGAATAATATGGTTCAATTGGCCTATTGATATTTCCGACTGAATATGTTATATATTTTGTCGAATAACTGATCTTCATGTTGTTTCCGTCTGGAACATTGAGATCGATAAAAGTGACCTTGGTGAATTTCAAAGCTCCGGAGACTCCTACGCGGGAGTTGACAACTGCAGTCGTACAATTTGGACAGGACACGGATCCGTCGATGAGAAGGGTCACGTTCGGGTTGTCGTCGTCGAGTTCCAGACTTCCGCCACATGTTATGCTGCGACCATCTGAAAACAATAAAGGAATGCACGCGTTAACCTGTTCCCTTCAAGCTTCTGAAATACCTATAAACTCTGTACATGTGCCACCAGGTTCATGTAGGCAATAGGTCAAATGGATAGTTCAGTTTTGGTAGAGAGGGCGCTTCGAAACCATTTTCTTGTTGTGAGGTAATGAAAAACCGGTCACACAGAACACAGTCACACCTAGTAAGCCAGAATCAACTCTATTTGTTCAAAGTCGGTTCAGAAACAGCTGAAAATGTCATGAATGTATTCGATTGGAATTAATGTTTGGGGCCAACTTTTGATGATCTCTCATTTGTGGACGTGGGGTGGCAAGATTGGTAAAGCGCGTGCTTTCCAATCTCGAGATCCCGAGTTCGAACCCAGCCCACTCCGTTTGTCCTTCAGCAGGACAATTAATCCACATTGCTGCTCTCTACCCAAAGGTAGCCTTCAGCGCCCGTTGGGCAGCGGGGCCAGTTTTCTTCTCATCAAGAAATATATACAACAATTGTGCGAGTTTGACCTGTACCTGCGCTTAGAAACATTGTATTATATAATTGTAATATATTATTACTATTATTGTTATTAATATTATTATTATCACTATTGTTATTATTATTATTAGTAGTAGTAGTACTATTGTAATTATTATCATTATTATAATCATTGTTATCATTATTTTTATTATTATTATTTTAGGTTTTCCCGCTCAATTTGACACTTTTTCAATTTAATTCATTAACGGGCATTCAAATTCACGTATTGCAGCTAATTGTTGGTATCGGTCTCGCAAATTCCGGAAAGGGGCCAACGAATTCATGCATACGCATAAGATTTCGTGAATAGACACAAGAGTTCATTTATTACCACTCGAATTCACGAATGTGCAGTAGCGCCAGCGTAAACTACATGCCATTTTGAATGACATGCCATTTTGAATGACGATTGATGAAAAGGTATGCTCTTTGAGCAAATTCACTTGATCAGACGTGATTTTGAACGACCATATACAAATTCGAATGCTGCTTTGACATGGCGATCGCAAATCGCGCGAATTCGTTTGCTCCATTCATCAATTTGAATGTCACAATCGCGAAATTCAGCGCGAAAACCTATATTAATTGAATACTTTTTTAACCAAACATAACATACAAAATATAATCATGTTGTATATTCCTTTAAGATATCGGTCTTCTGAAGTCTGTATGTTTTCATTTGTAACTTTAAATTGTAGTAACTTATTTTGTATAACTGTCGTTTATACGAGGTTATTTTATTGCTAAAGTGTATCAATTGCTATTCTTACATATCATGTTATTGGAAATGCAGTTTCTAAACTGAAATTGAGGTTATTTCAGCTGACTTTGAGCGAATTCAAGGCAACCAAACGCAATGTACACACAATTAAAATGTGCTTGCCCTATTTACGTGCAGAGTTACAACTGAATTTAACAGTAAACACGGACGAACTTTTTGGAAACCACATAGTGGAATCAAACATGATTTGTGTGCTTATGGTAAAAGAGAGTTGGTCTGGATATACAAAAACAAATACATTATTCCCTTAAGTTGACCGATTTATATAATAGCACTGTGTTACTTTTTTAAACATGAACAACTTACCAGCAACATGCGCGAAAAACATGGAGAATAAAACAAGAAAACAAGAACAAAGAAGAAAAGCCATGATGTGGGTATCACATAGACCATGCAGTAAATTTCCTCCTATATAATTAGTTGTCAAAACGTTCTCCTGGTATTTGTTCACTGGTTAGTGAAGAGGTAGTAATTCCTCGCTATGATGTAGGCGCCACACATTAATGTACCTATATACATCACGAGCAAAGTGAGTTTGATGCTTCCCACGGTTGGAAACTAATTTCAACTCATTCTTATTTCAGTTTTGCGCCCTACAATAGTCCTTGTGTTGACACACACACATATCATGGTTATGATAATAAAAGCGTTGGAAGTAAAAGCGTCAGTAAAGTCTGCCAATGCATGGTTTGTGACCATGTACTAATTTTATGAAACGAAATAATGACCTTGGACAATAGGCGTACAATGCGGAAGAGCTGCATGGGGCGGGGTGTTTAACTGGCAGCAACCATAGTGATTGTCTCGATAACGCCACTCATGTCGTCGCTGGGCACGTAAAAGGACAAAATGACGGTATTGATAGCAAAACACGATACATATTTTTTTTCAAGAAACAACATTTTAGGCAATTATTATTTTATAAATGCCAAATTCAGTAAATATGTTTAGTGAAATGGTAAGGTAGGCTTTAAAGCTACCAAGTTGTTGAATTGGGGTACGTTAAGGTCTTTTTAACGGAGTTATTACACACTTCTTATTTTGTCTTTATTGCACGCCGATATTGGGCCGATATTACGCATGCAAAAAGGACAATGCGCGCATTGCCCTTTTATGTATACACGCATTGATAATGCCATAATGAAAACTTTTGGGTCGATTTGGACAAAAAATCGCTGCACTGATAATA
>JBAMJV010010407.1:0-83188 GCA_037951105.1 Echinarachnius parma | reverse complement strand
TTTCTAGGACTACCATAGTCCTTTTCAGGGCTTACCAATCCACCCATCTCACATGGTGTACCCGTAAACCACACGTATTAAACTAATAGTTATAACTAGAAAGGAACACCAAATTACAAATGACGTAGTAAAGATCATGTTATCATTCAAAAGAGCCGTTAAGACGTAAGAGGGCGCTCTCTAAACACTCATCGGTTTCAACCATTTTGAATAAAATATTGTGCATGTGATGCTTTGTTGAAATAGTGATTAGATAGAGAAATAAACAACAACTATTTTAATACATATTTTGTAACTCTTTGAAAAGAGGAAGCATTTATTTTTTATTTTTAACGGCTGGTTCAAAATTCTCTAATAAACCTGGGGCCCCAGGTGTATTACAAATTGTTATATTTATGGATATTTCAGCCGTCTCTGAACCGATTTTGATCAAACAAAGATGATTTTATTATTTAAATATTATGCTCTTTCAAATTTTACACTCAGTTTTTCATTACCTCACAAAAAAATAAGTAGTCTAGCGCCCTCTCTTCAAAAACTCAACTTTCCCTTTAACTAAGCCTCTTCTGAGAATTGGCTCCCGGACTAAAAGGGCGCGCTCTGAAAACTCGTTGGTTTCAACTATTTTAAATAACATATTGTGCATTTTATGTTTTGTTCAAATAGTGATTAGTCAACAACTATAACAAATTTTATTTTGTTTTAATTTTTTGAAAAGAGGAAGACAAATTTGTAATGGCTGGTTTAAAATGTTCGAATAGTTGTGAAGCCCCAGAATTATTACAAATGGTTATGTTTATGGATATTTCAGCCATTTCTGAACTGATTTTGATCAAATTAAATGTATTATGTTCAAAAAATTGTATGCTCTTTCAAATTTGTTTTGCATTGTCTCACACCGAAATAATTTTGTGTAGCGCCCTCTATACCAAAACTGAAATTTCCCTCTAAACTGTCCACTGGATAGTCACAACCATGTACAAAGTAACAGCATGCCTGACAAATTAGGGCTTGAAATCTCTTTTTCGTGGAGTTATAGACATCAAAATAATAAAACTACACAACGCGTTTAATTGTGCATTATACGAGTATTCACCCTGTGCGAAATTTCGCTTACGGCGCATTCCACAGAGTACCACTTTGCTGTGCGTGACCACTACGTGAACCGCGCACAGATTGTGATCGAACAACGGCGTAAGCGGATACTAAACAAAATAATCAAAACTCGCTAAAACTGACTACATGTAATTGTATATTCTTCATTTGACTACATGTAATTGTATATTCTTCATTTTCGAGACCATTTCCCTGACATACCTTTACAAATGTCGGCTTCACATTACCTTTACAAGAATGAGTACAATATTGTTGTAGTATTATGGTTAATCAGTTAAACTCCTTGATTGACCGATACTGTATATAAGTTGGAGGGGCGCATTCGTTTTTCATTACAGGAATGAATTTGTGTGTGTGTGTGTGTGTATGTGTGTTACATTCATCCTCATCCGTCTACTGGAAACTGTTCAGACGATTTGTAAAAGGTGGACAGTTTCTTTGACTTGAAATGTTCACACAATACCCAGTGGATATACAGAGCGTATAAAAAAAGGTTCTCGAAGTTCAAAGGTCAATTATTTCAAAATAATATATTTTCATACCATGAAGGTGATATAGATGTTAAAAGTAACTATTTAGCTTTCATTTGATACTTTTTCTGAATCACTGCAGTACCACGCATTGCTGAATTCTTTGATGTCGAAGAGGACAGGTGCGAAATCCACTTTTTGCAAGTTTTGACTAATGAATACATTCCTGAAATCAATGGTGCCACACTTAAAATGTTGCGTGTTTTAAGTCGATGTTTGTTTTGTGTGTCCTAAACATCCAGGTCATGAGGAGGAGATGAAAACACCTTGTTTGTTAAATGTTCCAACATAAATAAATCACAAGTTGTTAAAACAGGGGACATTGGTGGCCATCCCACTTCATGATTGGGCGCAATAATTACACTTTTCCCATGTTCCCCAAAGACTTGCATGCAGGTCCTATCGCTCAATTTGTTCCTCCAACTGAGGTATTGACCATATTCATGAATCATCTGAAGGTACAGTCATGCTCCCAATTATTAAAAAAAAAATGAAAATATATTATTTTAAAATTATTGACCTTTAAACTTCTAGGACATTTTTTTGTATACACTCTTTATAAGATAACAACAATGCACAATGTATCTACCATTCATCACTTGCACATGTCAACAAAGTTAATACATCAATTTAAGGTCACCATATTAGGGCGCTATTTACAATAATATGATATCAATCATATGACAAACACCGAATGACCTGATAAAAGTAAAAACATTTAAAGGGATAGTTGAGTTTTGGTATAGAGGGCGCTTCTCAAAATATTTTTGGTGAGATAATGAAAAACTGAGTGTCAAATTCGAAAGAGCATACAATTTCAATGGAAGAATAAACTTTATTTGATCAAAATCGGTTCAGAAACGGCTGAAATATCCATAATCATTTCCATTTTTAATTAATGTGGGGCCCCACAATTATTCGACAATTTTGAACCAGCCGTTAACAACTTTTTTAAATGCTTCCTCTTTTCAAAAATTTACGAAAGTGGTCTTTAAATATATGTTGATAATCTCTAGTTCTAATCACTATTTGAACATAACATCACATGCACAATATTTTTATTTAAATTGGTTGAAACCGATGAGTGTTCAAAGAGCGTCCTTTTGAGTTATAGCGGCTCGTTTTGAATGATAACAGACATTTTACTTAGTCATTTGTATTTTTGTATTCCTTTTGAGCATGGTGGAGTTATAGCTATTAGTTTGTAATGTAATTGTGCAGGTTTTGGTTTCTAAAATTCATTTTGACCAAAACTGTACTCTCATTACCAAAACTCAATTATCCCTTTAACTTGTAATTATCTTGTAACTTGTAACATAATTATGTAAGATTACATCCTCTCGGACATATACCATGACATTTCTGTGGAATGTATTGGTTTTTAGAGACCCATTGGCCCGTATTCACAAAGGACGTTTGTACAAACCATGGTTCAAACCGAGGTTTACATCTATGGAATGCCAATTGTAAACTGATGGAGAGAGAATGTAAATTCCTTACTTGTTAACAATGCTGATGGTACACATTATCTCTCCATCAGTTTACAATTGGCATTCCATAGATGTAAACCTCGGTTTGAACCATGGTTTGTACAAACCTCCTTTGTGAATACGGGCCATTAGGTCCTCATTGTGGAGTCATTGTGGAGGTGACCTACATACGAGTTAGCAAACACATTACAGTAAATGTATGATATTTCTTCAATTTCTACCCTATCAATTTGAACCAAAGTTAAATTTTTAATTTCAAAATGTTTGTAGACATTTTGGGAAACCCCATTATTAGATTTTATTAACAAATATATTATACAAATACACACAAACTATTTTTGATCTAATTCTTATTATTGTCATTGTTTGCGCTATTTTATCTTTTAAAACAAAGAAAAACAAAGTAGATATGGAGGAAATTAATTTCAGTTCTTGAAAGCATGTTACCAATGTTTCTTTTGAATTTGACTAGAAAAACCCCAAACGTCACTTGTTTACAAAAAGAACAAAACAAATTCAAACAACATTTTTTTAAAGCATGCTCTTCAGTTTATGGTTACTATGTCAACGGGTATTAGCCAATTCATTTAAATTGTATATAAAGGTATTTGCAATAAGATTTCAGTAAAATTCACCTAATTTTGTGAAAACCGACCGAAAATTGTGGAAGCGGTGAAGGGGCACAATAGGCTTGGTAAATTAAAATATTGGTATAATGGCACTACCCACAGTTCGTAATATGAAGAATTTAAAATCATCTTACTGTCAGAATTTCTCTAGTTTTGAAATTGTATCGACATGATGACGATATAAACGCAGAAGATTTCAACAATTCAGACATACAATTTCGATGTAGGTGTCCTGGCTATTGTTCTTTTTTCAAGGTTGGAACAACGTGTTATTTACCGAAGTGAGTTAATAAGTTCAATCAGGTCAAAAAATTGTTCGTGGACAGGACTGGTGAAAGCCTGCTCGATATGTGCCTGATAGAGCAGCAACCACTATACTGCACCTTCAGATATTTTGCTCACTGGCAATATATCAGATGTCTCCATTATGATGTTTAACAGATTGTAGCGCATGTGTACTCTATCCTCAACGTTATCACAATTGTTGATATTTCGCATAATCCGTTCGCCAAAATATTGGCCATAGCCCGATGTCGTGCTACCAGTAGATCCAGGAGCAGTCGACGGATTACTCTGTTAAAGAAAAATGTAGTTAGGGAAAAGGCAAATAACCGTTATTTGTTTTGTAGGAGTCTCAATAAAAACAAATAAACAAATGCACCTTTTTTTACTTCTGAGCTATGGATACCCCTGTTGATGATGATAATAAAAACCATCAAAAACAACATAACTAACTGAGAAAGGCGCTAGAAATTATCTTAATAAAAACAAAATAATGCGACGGAAACCACATGTTGGGGAAATATTTAAGTTCAACGAGGGTGGAGAATGAAATAAAACGAAGCAGCAAAAGAAGATGAACTCGCAATTACTAGAAGAGATTGTCGGGGAGCCATCACAACCTGTTGTAGTATTCAACCGTTATTATTTGTGCCTATTTATATGGACCGACACTAAAGAATGGGGATTATAATGATAACTGGTATTAAGGTATTTGGAGAAGGCAATTGAGTCTAAATATAAATGCCATTTTCAAATACATTTTTTACAATCAGCGATTATTGACTTTATTGAACAAAAGAAAAACAGAAGGCCATAATAAATCTGGTGACTCATTGAACTAGTTAAGAAGTTATGTGCTCCTTGTTCTCGATGCCAATAGCTATAGGGAATTGCAATGATAAAATATATTAAAGGAGTTTCAAACATATGTGGGTATTTGCAACATGTGTAAAATGCTTCAACCAGTAAACGTACAAAAGTTGTGCTACTGATGGAAATTCTGGGCCTGGGAAATTTTACTATTGGTATTTACTTTTAAAATGTTCTCTTTGCCACTGGCGAGATCTTTTAGTGACATATTCTGTTTCGGGGTGATCTGTTCATATATTCCCCCTTGAAAAATAGTATTGTGTAAGGATCTACGTCAATTATAATTACATGCAGAGTTAAAATCTATTATAGTGCAATACCTTAGAAGATTTTGTGTTGATATCCACTGATCCCACTTTCTTTCTCTTGGCTTTCATACCAGAAGACCTACACGCGATAAAGATCTTGGCAGTCCTTTGTGTTCTGACTTCTTTATCCCCGATGTTGCGCCGCAAAGCACCCAGCAGTCTAATAAATGCACGGTGGACCACATATTGATAACTCTGCCACACACAAAAGAAAATGATCCATTAATTTTCAAAGATTTTCCAAAATGTATATTTAAGATATCAATCACTAACCCCTATAATTGTAAGATTATTAATTTTATTTTTTTTACGGGAAAGGAACACAGTTTTATACAACAAAACGTGTTGCCAGATGATATCACTTTAAATAAAATATTAAGTCAATCAATTTATTTTTCTGTTAGTGTATGCCCCTCAAAAAGGGAAAACAAAAATGTGACAAACTCCAAGTACTTTAGTCAAATAAGTCAACGTTATGAAACTGTGAATAACATGTACATGGAGGGTTATTATAATGGAATCGGATAACACATTTACGTTCCAAAGTCAATGGGACTAGTTACAGTATGGGATGAATATGATGCAAGTACACATTTGGTCTGTAAACATCCATTATCCATTTAATCAATATAAACCGGTACTGTGATTTTTGTTGGGAGCTTTTTGGTAATGCATCGCATAAACAGTATCTGAGGTACCTATATTCCCTAACAGTTCAATTGTACCATGAGTACATGGGTGTTGGTGTTTATATTCATTGTTTGATATACACGGTTCAGGCCCACCTCAATCGCTGCGATGTCTTCTGGTTCAATGGGACCATGTGCTTGTATCGTCTCCAGATGTGCTGGTTCGAATTCTCCAGTCCTGCCGGTTTCGGAAAATATTTCATCTATCAGTTCCTCCGCCATATCTGGATTTGACTGATCTACACAGTTAACAATTTCAGCAACATACCCAACAAAGGCGTCGGGTACTGAAGGTTGAGTGATTTCGTAGAGGGCTTCCTGAAATATTACATCAAGCGTTTACACGTCAGTAATGCTTAATTGAATTTATTAAGACTGTGGCGTAGCGTGAACCGACTGATTGAGAGGCGCATCCACATATTTTTCTTTTTTTTGCTCACAGATTCCCCTTTCATATAAAAAAATGATTGTATTTAAATCCTTGTAGTCAAAATCAGCACCATAATCAATACCGAAAGGCATTGACTAAGAATTGTCTTGGTAATCATAACAAAGAGAAAGCTAGAACCTCATAATTTTTCGTAAAAAGTTGTATTCATTCAATTCAGTGCACTGTTTCATCTCCAAATGTACATACAACTTGAGAAAATGTTTAGATTATGTCACTGGACATTCAATCAAGTTAATATGACCAATTATTTCAAATCACTTACATTCGCTCTGAACTTTAATTTTGGAAGCCTGTTGATAGTCGACAATTCGGCATGCTTCATTATTTGTAGTATTCTCTTCATAAAATCAAGGCTCTCTCCAACTTGTTCTTGCAATAATCCCATGAAGTCTTCATTTGCCTAAAAGCGGTAGGTAAATACAAATATGTCGTTTATACAGGTAGCAAATGACAATATTTTAGATCAATTACATTAAGTATAAACTGCCTCATTATAAAATGAATCAATTGTTTAAATAATTCCGTTTGTTTAACTAAACAGCAAAGGTTAATTAAAATATGATTCTTAATATGAATATTAATATTTGGAATTCAAAAAGTAAAACTAGCTAAGGATGAGATAACATGGTAATAGTGGGTGTTTTTTTTAGCATAAATACATTTTCAGAACTTCCTCAAACCATGAAAAGAGATGCATTACCTTGTTTGAGGAAATATTGTTCTCGTCGGCTTTTCCGTCTTCCTGGGTAAGTAGACCTTGATATAAAATCAATAGATATGTGATAAAGTTCATAAACATAACACAAATCTTCGTTGAGCAGGCCATGGGCGAAAACAAACGTCCAGTATGTTACATCACTTTCTGTTCGAAATATAATTCAGTATTTACATTCTTAAAACTAATTAAATTTTTAACTCAATTTATTAAAATATGTATTCATTAGTGTTTCATGTATGTTGTAATTTATGTTGTCATAAAACTAATTGTGAAATGTATACTAGATTAGTAACACAGCTATTGCTGACGAATCACATCATTTGTGAAAGTAAAAGTTTATATGCATAAATAATTTTGTTTTAAATTTAAAAAAAAACACTTACCAATATCCGTTGTATGTTCCTCTAGTTGATTAGAGTCGTACCCTGAACGTCTCCCTTTTCCTGCAAACACATCAATTGTATTTTTATATTTTTATCTTTATTTCTATATTCATATTTGTTTTATGTTTTACCAGCAGACATCTTGTATCACACTAATAATGCTATGTTACGATACTTTATAATGATTGTATATAATATTCATAACATCGAAACTTTTAAAAAACATGATAGCAAATTAAACATGAAACTTATTTCACATCACATTAACCTACATTCAAATCTGTTTATATTGACCAACGCGACCTCTGTAGACTGTTCCCATATCATTATGTTTTGTTGGTGTGTGTGTTTGTTTGTTTTTTCTATCAGGGGAATACATTTAAGTTAGGTGCCACTATTCACAAGTTGCCTGTTCTAGACAGTTTGCTTAATAGGTAACAATTAAAACACCAAATTGTGGTTTGTATAATATACACAGTCGCCTAAGTGCGTGGTAAGGGCTAGCTTTATTGGTATACTTATTCATGTACATATAATACTATAATATACATTTCAAAATTCAAAGAAAGTAATTACCATAATTTTTTTTTCGGAGCCACGAAAGAAGAATAACTATACCAATAATCAGCACCGTAAATAAAAATACGCAAAGGAAGATAAGTGCAATGGTTCCATCGTTCAGTCCCCCTGAATCCTGTGAAATGACTGAAAGAGAACATAATTATACACATATGCCTTACATGAAAACGAAATGTTTAATCACTAACGTTATACGGGTTATTTATACTATATAGTTATAATTACATTCAGTACAAATTCAGCATCATTTGAAATACCCAATCGGATTGAAACAAAAATGGACACGATTATAGAAACAAACAATAAATGGCAATGTATTATGTTAGTAATAAAAATACGTATTTGCAAATTGTTTCTGTTAAGACACATGAACCTTAAAAACAGTTTACTTGCAAGAGAATTACTATCACTATAGAAAGAAGCCGTGCAATTCTGACATGTCAAAATGGTCCCGCGGATGCTTTTTATATTTCTCAATACAACTACTCCGGATAAATGTGAACGATGGTATTATCAAAAGTATGACGAAATTAGTATTAGTTATTATAGTGGTAATTATAAAATATTATTTTCATTATCGGCTTTTCCAATAGTAGTAGTATTAGTTGTAAGAGATGTATTTACTATAGATGTTTATCAACAATAAATGTTAGGATTCACCATTACCTTCGCATTCTGGAAAATCAGGAACATCAGGACACGTGACCCGTATTTTACCGTTTCCATTAATACTGTAACCAGTGGTACATTCAAAATCACAGATGGTCCAATAGTCAACCCGCGATCCGTTCCAACACATCATGTTTATATCGTTGAGGTGTGGAGGGAGTTTATCGATGGTGCAAATAACTCCTGTCATGTCGATATAGAGGTTGGAAGATGGGGAAAGTTTAAGGGGTATGCAGTTTGATCAAAATTATTTTTAAAAAACGGATGGAGAGGGATAAGAACAGAGCGTAGGAAGACAGGAAAATATGAAATAAAACAGAAAATATATATTGATTTGGAGGTATGAGAGAAATATTGGTACATAAATTACATATTTAAAAAAAAACGAATAAGGGAACAAAGAAATAGGATGAAAAGGAGCATGACATGAGAAATTGAGTGAGGGGGCATGAACGTAATTATATTGAACATGGTTAGGAAATTTGATAATAATTACAATTCTCTCGGTACAAATTAGACATACGATGTTGATTTCTTAATTTTGTAGAAGGGGGGGGGGGGGGGGGGGGGGGGAGAAGAAGTTAACTAGCTGGTTGTTGTTTTTTTCTCCAGGCTACGATTATATATCAAACGTGTTATATTTCCTTTTCTCGAATTATTTTTGTTTAATCTAGTCTTGTTATTTGTTATTTACATGACTGATTTAGTGTACATTTACATATGGTGTTAAATATCAATCTGTCATATATCAATGTACATGTATATACAGTATTAGACAAAATATAACGAATTAGGAATGGGGTAGTAAAAAAGGAGCTCTGCAATTGCTGTGCATAATAAATATTTAAATACAATATATCTCACTCTACGTCTATCCGTAAATGCCGACTATTTTTGTTCGTGTAAATTATGTATCATGCCAATGTGTACATAAGATAATCTGATAATACAAAATGAAGCAAGTATTTGACAGTTTCAAGTTCAATTGTATTTATCAGCTGCCTTATTTTATACAAATAATACACGGTCTAGAGTGCGTTGTGTAAATGCATCCGCACGCGAAGGTTTGTTAGTGCTAGTGCGTTGCGCACGAGGCGTAAGCCGAGTGCGTAACGCACAGCTCACAAAGCCGAGAGTGCGGATGCATTTACATCACGCACGATAATAAGACCGTTGTATTATTTGTTTTATAAAACAACCACGAATCGTTTATTTTGCTGGATTATTTAAAACAGACTTACCACAATTAGTAGCCCAGTCTATCTACTCTCTAGAGTGTGAATATATTAGGAATTTACAAAATTCACCATCACTACTGCACTCGCTTCACTGAATTTGACTCTGAAGCTCAGCAGATCAAACGTAGTCCAACAGAAATTGCCAAAAAAATTCCCGTAAAATGAGAATTATCAAAGTATTTCATGCATTTCCATTCTAAAACTTACCAATATCAAACCACATACCATATAACTTACGAAACTGCTAAGATTTATTTACTACAGAACAGATAATTTACAAAACCAAGCATTTTACATCTTTTTTGTATCACTTTCGCAAGTTTGTCTTCGAGAACTATGTAAACAAGCATTGTGACGTCACGGGGTTGCACACCTTCGGCACGATGGTTGTGCGCTATCGGCACGATGGTTGCACAATATCGGCACGGTAGTGCAGTTGGTGAAAAGTAATCAATGCCCACGTGATCGGTATTAGCCAATCACGTTACTGAATTTACCGGAGCCGTTTTATAATAACAATTAATGAATCACCAACTTCACATGCGAAAAAAAATGATATTATAGCCAAACAGAGGACGTGACGGGGTATGGTATCTTTGTGTCTATATAGCCTTTGGTACCTAAATGGCAAATGTTGACATACCATAACCCATTTTCTACAGGAGCCAGTTGCGTTATGCCATATTCTATAAAGGGAGTGTCCACGTTTTACAAATCTTGTGAACGGTTTCTATTAGATAGATAAGGATGAATGAAACAAACTCTTAACATTTCAGATCGATCAACCCCGTAATTTGGATTATACGACTACAAAAAAAATCAATGTGTAGAAGTCAAACTATAATCGGCCAATAAATATAACAATTTTGAAAATAGGCCACGAAAAAGGTCTCGAAAACGGACAATATTCAATTAGACATTTTTACGAGTCAGTTTTACGAGTCTGAATTATTTTGTTTAATATTCGCTTACAACGATGTTCGAATTTGACACGGGGAAAACATGGAATGCAATATAAACGACGGTCCGTCGCTTATATTATTCTCAAGTTTATAACTCCACGCAAAGGAAATTTCCAGTCCTATTTTTTTTGGTTCAGGAAAGCTTTAACTGACATTTTCTTTCATATAACCCAATAACCTCGCAACTTCTCAAATTTGTCTTGCAAAAGACGGACACTCCTTTCAAGAATGGGTTAAAGGATCGTGTAACTTTGTTGACAAACTCTTGAAGATTTGATAATATGTTTAATCATGTGATCTGATATGTCCATTGAGTAATGTGTGAAAATTGAAAGGTTTTAAGAAAGAACCTGATACATTTGTGATCATACTGTACAATCACGTAAACTACAGTGAGTTGCAGTTACCTGCACAGTGAGGAGGCTGGTTAGTTAGTTCTCCATCTCCCTGGCACTCTGTAGATGCATTTCCCACTAGACGAAATCCCTCTTGGCAGGTGAAGTCACACTGTTGAGCATATGCTACCACGTCGCCTGATGAACAACCACTTGTAGTGCCCACGAGCGGCGGGTTGTACGCCCACATAGTGCAACCATCTAAAACATGAAGTGCAAAACCTTTTTTGATTTCGTTCTATTATATTGTCAATTATCTGATTTGGGGGTATGTAAATGTATTTTTAAAAACATTAATTAAAACATGTGACATTTTACAAATTAATACATCCATTAAATAATTGTGAAATTATAAAGGAAAATATGAATTGTCTTAAATGCTACTTAATGGTAATACACAAAACACTTTATAGTGAATTTTAAATGATTCAAGGAACCCAATAGGATTTGGTATTATATATTCAAGTTTTTTTTTCAGGAAAAAGGGAAGGAAATAAACCAATCATATCAAAGGATGTCAGTGCATTAAAGTAGCGTTCACTAGCAGTCCACAAATACAAGGTTCGTTTCTTGTTTGTAGAGAGGCTTTATTGGAACATGTTATTGAACTTGTTTTAATGTCACATTAGAAAGTCGATTGAAATAATATTGAAGGTGTCACATACACACTTTTATTGGAAAATTAAATATTTTCAAAGAACCTATGGTTAAGAAAATGAAAGCACGACTTCCGAATTACTATAACAAATTGATTAGTTCAATAAATCAATAATTTTGATAAAATACGATTATTTACCTAGAACGCTAACAAATACAATGGATATAAGATCTTCAATTGCTTCAACAAATGTGATCCTACACGCGTATTCTCTCGAGTCCGATTTCTTAAGACGCGAAATGTGGAGTCGTCCAGGGTCAGTTATCGAATACCGGGAATCGTGGTTAGGTGGTGAAAGAAAGTTATCTCTCGGAAAGTACGTTAGGAAGACCGATGAATTAAACATCCATCTGACTGTATCAACATTCAGGCCTTCTGGTATATCGCACGGTAAGGCGATTGAACTGTTAATGACCCCTTGGGCTTGGAACGACTCAACCGGATGAACTCCGACACATCCTAATAGAAAAACTGTAGAGGAAAAAATAAAAGACAAACACAAAGGAGAGTCATTCGGACATTGATTTTGTTTTACAAAAATCGTATTTTTATCTCCCACTAAACTAAATATCTGCTTCAATAAAGGAGGAACTCGATTAAATTTGCCATAAGTGTCATTACAATCAATTTAAAAAAGCATCAACATTCTGTTATGATATAATTTAACTGTTTTTGAAACTGTAGATAGAGCCAGTGTAGATAAATCCGACTCGATCCCGACAACCGACAACCGGCACAGATGACATCCCTTCTATATGGTCCAAAAGATGTGGCTAAACCACTTCTTTGATCATTGCTTTTCGCAAGGGATTCTCCGAACCAGCGGAAAACTGCGCATGATAGTCCAATACATACGAGAAACTCTCAAGTCAATGCATTGTTCCATCCTCCTCCTCAGCAACACAAGCATTATTGTATCATTATTACCACATAAGCAACTGCAAATCTACATACTGCATCAACATCTCATATCGGGTTGACAAATGGATTCACATCTCACAACATTGGAGGTAACATCCTCATCACAACTTGCTTAGCCATGGTACATCGCTTTGGACAGAGGTCATACAATATGATGGTTACACTGGACATCAAGGAAACGCATAACATGGTTTGGCACGGCGACCTGATCTGAACAGGCTAATCGGCATTGCTGATAGAGCTTCCTATCTGACAGAACAATCACATGTTGTAGCTCAAGTCCCATTTCCATTGATCGTTGATGCGTTATTACCACAGAGATCTGTCATCAGCCTCTAACTTGTTGATATTATTCTTCATAGATCATCCAGTGATTACTGACACACTGACAAGCACCTGTACGCATATGTATGAATCCACTCTGTTCTTTAAGATTGGATCGATTAACAAATATGGGGCAACACAAACAACTCTTGATACAGAGAGAAGAGAAATGGAAGGTGCCAATCAAGTGATATGGTCTACCAATCACGAGAATGAGAAACCCAACTTCCAAGTAGCTTGGATGAGCATTTTTGAAACACCAAGCATATTAAGATTGATGAGCTGGATAAGTTACCGTCTACACTTGGACAAATCTCATCTCCGACATGTTGCCAAAAACGTTACATACGATTGGTGCTTTCAGGAGATTGCCTACCGGAAAGAACACAGTGTGAACACACTATGTTTCACAGTGTGGACCACAGTGTGAACACACTGTGTATACTATGTTAGATTGTAGAGTTTAAACACTGTAAACACTCTTCAATCTGTGAGCACACTGTGATCTTGCTGGTATACACATTGTGAGCAAACTATTATACCAACTGTGGACGCAACCAATGTTATGCGGTGACAGTTCGCTCACAGTGTGATCACATTGTTTTCACAGTGTGATGAGTGTTCACACTGTTGATAAGCTTTAATTAGGCATCGTGGTCTATAGTGTGAAGCACAGTGTGTTCACAATGTGTTCAGTTTCATGATACTAGTAGTTGTATTCATAGCTTGTTGCCTGAAATATGTTTTCAAAAGAACTTACCCATCACCCCGATGATTACACGAACCATCCGTACACCGTCCTTGTCATTCCCAACCACCGAGACGTTCATTCTCTCTGTCATGTCTGTGAGGAAATGAGAAAACGTTTTGTCATTATGTGTTCTGAAATGTGTTCTTGTTAGGTTATAATACATCTAAGACATTGTGATATTTGAGCGATAAGCCTCAAAAGTTTCAGTTGTGCTACGTAAAAGTCATATTTATGTTTGTCTCACTTATATAATTGTCCTTAGAATACAAATGGCAAATTATACTCACGTAAGTAAAAGGGATCAGATATTCCATACACCACCTGTTCATCAAAATGGCGCTAAATGGGATAAAATATACCATCACTTAGCAAAGAAAAACACATACACCGAGAGGAGAGGCGTGTAAACAGATTGGTGGAAAGTAAACATGGCGTGGTTCAAAGAGTAGGCCTGAAAATTATGAAAAATTAAGAAACTCATGTTTGCCAACACTGATAACTCCAGCGCGGCATACAGTTGTTGGCAGTATTTGTTCTTCTGATCATGAATTAATATAAACTTGTTATCTAAAACGTCTAGCTATCTATATACAGTTAATACAAGGCCCCATCATTCTGGTTCCTACAGGGAACTGGTTAGTACAATACAAAATTGCGAAAACTGTATTCAAGCATTATTACAAATGAAATAATTTGTTGTATTTACTGACTGTCGAAAATATTGACATGCTCATTACTACATCATGTACATGTTGCGATTTTCATATCGTAAGGTTGCGAACAGGTTAATATTTCTTCCATTAGGCTCTTTTAAACGACAAGTAAAATACCCTTTTAATATGTTCAGTTACTGAAGTAAATATGTGTATCAACTTGATATTATTTCTGAATCGGAGCAAAGTGTTCCGTATTTCAAGGTTCGACCACGTTTCGACCATTAAACTTGTAAGTTCAAGTGTTAAAGGGGACCACCAGGCAAAGAACAACACATAAGTATATGTTTTGGTACCGTTTTGTGATATCAAATAGATACCCAACATTTTGCAAAGGGTTGTGTAAATTCATAAACAAAGCAATAAATTACCACCACTTACGGAACCACTATTATTTCCTGGTTCCGTACGGGCCAAACATTTGCAAGTGCGCCAATGCTATTGACGCGTACGTTTGGAGATCCCGGACGATTCGTTCGCTCTGGACAAAGTAGTCTTCGTACATGCAGACCACGAACGCATGCTTTAGAATGGTGATGCGTTTTCTAATTGTTTTTCTTTTTTTTCTGGAAACATATTTTTGTGAACTTGTTGATGGAATGGACTACTAAAGATGTTACCTTTCATTTATAAGAATATTAGTTTTGGGTGGTGGTACCCTTTAATAGCAATTAAAACAAGATGAGTTCACACTTGTTGGTAGTGTGTATCTGTGTATCTGTGTATCTATTCTTTAAAAACAAAATAATAATAATGATAATGTGAGGGGACACAGTAGTACACCAGAAACATGAACCGTTATATCATGATCCGTGACTTTTACCGTTATACTTAGTGTTTAATATCATTATGTATGACATTGAGGTATCAAGGTCATTATGGGAATGACCTTCAATGAGTTACCTCCAAATGAAGTACCAGCATAGTGTCTTTCAACGTGTCTCCAGCAGTAATATATAACAACTTGAGGGGGGCAGCTGCAGTGTGGTAACTGCTGCATGCAAAGTTCTCATTTATATTCAGATATATATTATGTAAATACAATACGGCCTATAAATTGATAACATAAGGATGCCAAGTGAATTTATAATATACGGCGTAAAGATCATCATATTATTTACACGAGTGAACACCGAAATTTCAACAGACAAATTAGTTTAGGCTTGTTAAATGTGTGCAGTTGTGGTATGTTAATATACACACGTGGCTAGTTCGCTGCACTTACCACAGAACCACCTGACACTTTTATTTGTTTTAATATGTAATCAAATCAAAGTAATGACTCTATCCGTGTCCACACTTGCATCTTATAGGACAAGAGAGAAACTTTAATTGGGGAACATTTAGTGAGGGATTTAGTATGAGATGAAAGGAAGTTCGAGAATCTATACAGTATTACTTCCATATTATGTGTATTTTGTGTGCACTTTATCTATACGATTGTTTTAATATGTATATATAATTGTATGATGTGTACTTAGTCTGATGATTCTTTCCATAATTTGTGCATTTTGTGTGCACGTAGACTATACGATTCTTTATGTGTAGTTTGCGTGCACTTAGCAGTAATATTTGTAAATCAGGGAGTATGCTATTAATTACAGTTTACGAAATCTTTTTTTTTTTTGGTGAAAGCGAGAGTAGGATTTATATAAATCAATTCAATGTAGCTTTATACATGTTTGTTTTACTATACAGACAAATAAGAGTATAATTTACTTCTTTTTGAATTCCAGGAAAGAAACACGAAAGTAGAAACTTATTCAACTTTTTAATGTTTCCAGGCAAATCGTACATAAGAAAAGTATAATAATACAGAAGTTTTCTATTGCGCCAATTACACCGTGTAATGTATTAAGATTGGTTCAAATGTGTTCAATTATATGTAATAAGTGTTGGAAATGTTTACTGATTATGTTCTAGTCACATTATAGTTATTGGGTAGTTCGAGTTAGAAATGAATATTCCATCATACATGTAATGCAAAAACATCACCAATATCATTTAACTGGTCCTTATTACCAATTTCCAAATAAATGTATGTCTTGAGTCGAAACTCATACCACTTTGTCATGTTTCAGCTTAGTATATATTATTACGTGAATAGGTGTGGTGTTCATCCAAGTCCCTCAAGACAGTAAAGTTGACCTGAGTTCAGTTAAGATACTGGCCTGCCTCCATTTGTAAACTCCGAATTGATGTACGGCGTTCTTATGATTGATATAATCCATTGGCGTAGTAAGCCCGCCCATTCCTCCCCCTTCTATCGTTTTGTTTGTGTTCAATATGCGGTAGTTTAGATGGAGGCTTGGAATAGCTAAACTCCGAAAGGGGCTCCACCCCTTGACCCCAACTGAAACGGCTCGGGCTTACAAGCTCGCAGGTCACCCCCCCCCCCCCCCCTCCCCCGTGGATATTTTCTGGCTTTGCCGCTCTATGTTTCAATTAAAACAATAACACTGCTGTTATCTTTTTGCATTTTCAAGTTCCGTTCTTCACCGATATTAGTATCAACCCTTGCAGCACCGGGATGCAAGATATTTATAGCGGTAGTGTGTCCCTTTTGTGGTCATCATTAAGCATTACGTAATACGTTGTTATGAACGACATAATTATTCGTCGGGTAAATATGGGTTTAATTGGGTCAGCCAACAACTCTGTACGACGCGCCTTCTCTATGTGTAGCTAATATACTAAATTAAAATCATTACATTTGAATTCGATCTCATATTTTTAAATTGGTTCGAACATTTACTTAGCGCCCTTCTCTTTCCAAAACGAAGCTGTATACAAGTTGCAAATGTTATAAATTGCGACAATGTCCAATTGTCATATAGTTAGTTTGTGAGTAATGAGTATGGATCATGACACCATGGTTATGGACTTGGATTTGGTCCGCACCAGCAGATCATGGTATTTCATAACGTAAAATGAACCATTTCCAAAAGCTGAATCGATCTGTATACATGTTGAGCGACAGTGCTAAATCATGAACAATATTTACATTTCTGAAGTTTATGATCGTTTCAAATTTAGAATATTTAAGCATAACACACAAAATAGATACCGTATATCAACAGTCAGGATTGGTTTGGAATATGTTGTTGTTATTTAATTTTTATGGCGATTAGTCAATGGTGACTATTGTCGCCAACTACCATACATTTTTTATTTTTTTTATTTAAAATTAAATTTCTATGTATTTATATCATCAATATTTATATATACAAGTATGCATTTATTTTGTCTATTTTCTCTTTTTTTTTCACACATAATATAAATAATAGGTTTTTTTTGACAAATCTTCAAGGCATAAAAGAATTATCGAGGCATGGCCAGGAGCTACATCTAGATATCCTAAATATATCTCCATGGCTTGAGAATACATACAATTGGGCGATCGCACCACTGTCCAAATGTAATTAGCAACACTGATCCCTCCCCTGTCACATGATGCCGTCTTACCAGCCCTCAAAGTACGTTTCTTAGGCTTTCGGGGTACGCACCCCTCTGTTCACTCGCATAATACTGTCGAGGATCAGAGAAGGCGACATACACCTAGGTCACTCTGGCATAGAGAGGGGGGCGTTAGCCTTACACAAGGAAACAAAAACAAAATGTAGCGCGATCGCACACTTATATGCTCTCGGCCTCATCCAAGTCAGGTTTTTATCAAGCAAAGCATTGTGGGCTCACACTAAATAACGTGCAGTGCAGTGGGTGCAAACATAATAATAATAATACTAATAGTAAATTGGTATGACAAAAAACAAACCAAAGACAAACAGACCATTACAGTGTATATTATAATATTTTACAGAAACATAAAACTAATATTATGCTTACACGAAAGTTTGCTGTATAGCGAATCGTTTTGTCCTTTGTACAAAACGGACAATAGCCGCTTGAACATGTATATCTGTGGATTTTAGAATCATTTTCATATCATTTTCAAAAATATTAATTTCAACGAACATCATTGCTCGTTCAATTAAATATCTACGACACTCCATAAAATAATGAGTGACCGTTTCTAACGAAGAGCAAAAATCACATTTCCCTGTGGGGTGAATCCCAAGTTTATATAAATCAAAATGAAGGCCTAAAATTCCCAAACGTAGTCTTCTGAAAATCTTTTCAGATTGTCTATTTAAATTACACAAAACCTGTTGTTTAACAAATGGCTGTATTTCTTTTAAAAAATAATTAGAATCTTCCCATCGACGTTGCCATGTATTTACGGCTCGTTCATTTAAAATTGTCTTTAATTCTGAAAGAGCAAGACCATTACGTATTTCAATATCTTTATATAATGCTTGTTTTGCATAGTAATCCACCATTTCATTTCCGTTTACTCCGCAGTGACTCGGTATCCATTCAAAAAAGATATCTTTACCTGTCTTATCTAAATTTGTAAGAATACTCACAATCTCTAATACAAATGATTCTGAAATTTTATTATTTTGTAAGGCCATGAGTGAGCTCAAAGAATCTGAAAAGATTACCACTCCAACATACACTTCAACAGACTGTAACCAATCCAGAGCTAAAGCGATTGCTGCCAACTCTGCTCTATATGATGATGTAAAATCTGTAAGTCTTTTCGACTGTGAGTATGAAAAAGCCGGTACATAAAAAGCCGCTGAGCATCTCCCTGAACCGGGTGCCTTTGAACCATCCGTGAATATGTGCAATTGTGCTGACCATTTCTTTTGAATTAATTCAATACTTTTTTGTTGAAGGTAGGCTGGGTTGTTATCCTTTGTGAATTCTTGACTCAATTCAATAGATATGTGTGCTGGGCTAAGAAGCCACGGAGGTAGTGGAGATGACAAAAAAGGTTCAACAGAGACACTATCGATATTACTTATTCTGCATGCAAAAGGTCTGTTTCCTGCTTTACATTTCATAATTAATTTCACTTGCCAATCAGGCCGAAAAACTTTTAACAATGGGTGATCTAAGTGTCTCTGCAAACTAAATTTATATTTTTCGGTCATAAAATTTCTTCTAATGTCCAGAGGCATTTCTCCCATTTCGACTTGCAAAGATGCTAATGGCGTTGAAGGGAGTGCACCGGCACATATCCGAAGTGCTTGAAATTGAATTGAGTTAAGAGGTTTTTTGACCGTGTCAGAGGCGCTATTATATGCCTCACATCCATAATCCAAAAGAGGTCGTATCATTGCTCTGTATACCATTAAGAGAGATTTCGATGAGCTTCCCCATTCCGTTTTTGTTAAAGTTCTAAGTATATTTAAGTATATATTCTAAGTATATATCCAATACTCAAGATTAGCCTACGTTTCATGCGCAAGAATTAAATAAAAACTATAATTCATATTTACAATTTCACCAAAGATGGCGCCAGTCATCAGCGGTCTAGTACTTTCGAACCTGCGATAGAATAATCATTGGACACAGGTTTACCAACCTGCCTTCATGGTCTACGTGCAGTTTGAGCCAAGCTTACATTATATCATATTTGATTTCTCTTTGCAAACAAAACTTATGACTATTCGATAAGATTATAATATTATACCTAGGCTTCTAACGGCTCTCAATATATAAAACATGAAACAATTAGCGAACTTTATACAGACATATCCGCGCAATGATAAAGGCTTATAAAGCCTGCCTTTTGAACACTGTATAAAGGTCATTTTATATGTGTGTACGGTGTGATATATGCCTGCGCGGGAAACAATTTATCAGATATATCTCATCTCATTCTAAGCAATATTTACAGTGTACTCGCAAATAAAAAATGCAAGCAATAACAAACATGTACTGAGGACGCTGTTAATAATGAAGAGATATACAATTATTACTCATACTGTTGAAATTGTTTACTCTTCTGTTGTATTCTCCGTTCATGTATATTGGGTAGTTAGTGTTAGAAAAAAGTGTATTTCATCATACATTCATACATGTCAATTAACTGGTCCTTATTTCCAATTTTCAAATACATTTATAATATCTTGAGTCTGAACTCGGTGTGCCACTTTTTCCTATTTCAACTTACTATATATTATTGTGTGAATTGGTGTGGTGCTCTTACAAGTCCCTCAATACATTCGAGATATTTGCAGGTCGCGTATTAAGTGGTGGCGATAACCGAAACTTGTTGTGGTTAAAATATAGTTGTTGAGCTGCCTCTTTATGTAAACTCCAAAATGAGTTATGGCTTACTTATGATGATTGATATAATCGAGTGGCATAGTGGGCTAAGAACACCCCCCCCCCCCCCCCCCCCGTTGTTCGTGATGAATGTCCCTAATGTACCCCGAACTGGGGTTAGCAGTCACAACAAAAGAGACCGACAATACCGATACCACACCGACACCAATTCGACAGCACCCTGAACGTCCCCGAAACGTCCCCGAATCGTTCGGTCTGGTGTCGGTTTGGTGGTGTGACTGCTACATTACTTGTTAGCTGCGGTAGGTTTGATTTAGAGCTTCTTTTAACTACGAAAGCTTCTGAAAACTCCGCCTCTTGACCCCAACTTAAGTGGCTCGCGCCTCTGCTCGCGCTTACACGCTCGCAGGTCGCCCCTCCTACCCTGCAAAATGTCTACCTACGCCACTAAAACACGATTAGATTGGTGCTATCTTACTGAAATTAATAGTTCCGTTCTTCACCAATATTATTATCAACCCTTACAGCACCGGGATGCAAGATATTCATTAAGGTAGTGTGTCCCTTTTGTGGCCGTCATTAAACATAGTAACACATTTTCATGAACGACATAATCAGAATCGTCGGGTGAATATAAGAAGGGCAAAATTGTGTTCTGCCAAACGTTATGTAGGTCGAGCCTTCTCTATTTCTAGAAATATACAAAATTAAAAGGGGATTAAAGTTGCATTTGATCTAATAGTTTAGCATTGGTACGAACATTTACTTAGCGCCCTTCTCTCTCTCAAACGAGGCCGTATACACGTTTTAAATGAAATAAATTGCGACAATGTTCAATTGTCATAGTTATTTTGTCATTAATGAGTATGGATCATGACATCATGGTTATGGACTTGGATTTGGTCCACACCAGCAGATGAAGTATTTCATAACGTAATAAATGAACTATTTCACAAATCTAAATCGATGTGTATAATTATGTTGTGCGACAGTGCTAAATCATGAACACTATGTTAATTTCTGAAGTTTATGATTATTTCAAATTTTTAATATTCTAGCATAACACACATAAAATAGAAACGTAGTAAATATCAACAGTCCGGATTGGTTTGGAATATCTGATACTCAAGATTAGCCTACGTTTCATGCGCAAAAATTAAGCAAAAAATATAATTCAAATTTACAATTTCACCAAAGATGGCGCCATTCAGCAATTCCGTACCGGCGACAGAATAATTATCGACTATGGTTTACCTGCATGCCTTTACATGGCATACGTGCAGATTTATCAAATTTTATATCATATTTGATTTGTCTTTGCAAACATAATTTAGGACTAGGCGATAAGATTATAATATCGCTAGGCTCCTAACGACTCTCAAGATAGCACTGGTAACAACGAACTTTACACAGACATACATTATATCCGTGCAATGATACAGGCTCAGAATGCCTGCCTTTAGAACGCTGTATAGAGGTCATTTATATTTCTCAAGTGTGTTATTATGCCTTCGCGGGAAAAATTATCAGACTCATATCATCTCATGGGTAATATTTACAGTGTATTCGCAAATAAGAAAATGCAAGTAATAACAAACATGTACTGAGGACGCTGATAATAATGAAGAGATATATAATTATTACTCTTCTGTTGTATTCCCCTTTCACGTATATTGGGTAGTTAGTGTTAGAAAAAGGAGTATTTCATCATACATGTCATTATTAACGTGAACAGTAGCTTTTAACTTGTCCTTATTTACAAATTTCAAATACATTTATAATATCTTGAGTCGGAACTCGGTGTGCCACTTGTTCCTATTTCAACTTATTATATCGTGAATTTGTGTGGTGCTTTTTCAAGTCCCTCAAGACATTCGAGATGTTTGCAGATCACGTGGCTGACGATAACCGAAACTTGTCGTGGTTAAAATATAGTTGTTGAGCTGACTTTTTATGTTAACTCCAAAATGAGTTATGGCTTACTTATGATCGATATAATCGAGTGGCGTAGTGGGCTAAGAACACCCCCCCCCCCCCCCCCCTCCGGTTGTTTTGTCATTAATGAGTATGGATCATGACATAATGTTTATGGACTTGAATTTGTCCGTACCCTGCAGCAGATCAAGTATTACATAGCGTGATAAATAAGCCATATCACAAAGGTAAATCGATTTGGATATGTTGTGCGACTGTGCTAAATTATGAACAATATTGTAATGTCTGAAGTTCGATGATTGTTAAACATAGCCTATCTGATATCTAAGCATGATACACATACAAAGTAAATATCAAACATCAACAGGCAAGACTTTGTTTGGAATAACCGGTACTCAAGATTAGCCTTTGTTTCATGCACAAGAATTAAACAAAAATTATATTCTTAAAATGTTTACGATTTCACCGAAGATGGCGCCATTCAGCTGCAGCGGCACAAAAATACAATAGTGCAGCGGTCTAGTACTTCCAAACTGGCGACAGAATAATTATTTGCCATTGGTCTATAAGCATGTCTACATGGCCTCCGTGCAAATTTAACCAATTTTGTTCATATTTGTTTTGTCTTTGCAAACAAAAATTATGTCTAAGCGATAAGATTATACTATTAAAGCTAGGACCCTATAACGACTCTCAAGATATAATAACATTGGTAACAATTAACGAACTTTACACAGACATATATCCGTATAAAGGCTCATAAAGCCTGCCTTTAGAACGCTGTATAGAGGTCAATTATATTTTTCAAGTGTGTTGTCTGCCTTCGCGGGAAACATTTATTTCATCTCATTGTAAGTAATATTTACAGTGTATTCGCAAATAAGAAAAAGCGAGCAATAACAAACATGTACTTAGGACGCTGATAATATTGAAGAGATTGATATTACTCATACTTGGATGCAATAATTACAATGTGTATGAGTAGCATTGTTAGCAAACTTTGATATATTATCATGACCCTTCACACACATCCAGGTTATCATTAGTGGGTTGTTTGCTCAAGTGCAAATACAATTTCATAACTAACATATATCTATATAATTATCATGCGTATTCCACAGAATACAAACAAATGTGTGTATCTTATCAACACGACCACGTCATAAACCTCCTAGATATTTGCTTAATCAGCAAGTCAGAGTTTGAACGTAAACATTAGTCAATTCAATGCATGCTATAAAACAAATTGTAAAATCTGAAGAGGCGTAAAGGAGTATTTTATTTGGGGGCCAATTAGACTACGCCACTCTAACCCATAAAGGGTGATGTATCTGTATCTTCAAATTATCTTTGGAAATGTGATTTAATGTTACAAAAATAAATTTTCAAGGCGAAATCGAATGTTGCCTCCTAACAGAAGATTCCTTATGATAAGGATAGTCACCCAAATACACTGCCTCGCTTTTGCTGAGGTGAAGACGTCGTTGTTGAAATTAATATTGTATTGCCCCCACTCCTCCGTCATGGAAATTGGGGATAAAATAAAATATAATTGTGGGTAAAGCCCGCGATTCTTAATACGTTAATATTGTTTACAATATGAAGAGCTTAATTCCAAAAGGCGCTAAATCCACGTTTTCATCTTTGGAGATACGGAGGTTCCCATTTAGCCTTTGTACACATGCCTATGTGAATATGAAAATGGCACGTTCGATATTTTGATTTTGATTTTGTAATTTGTCCTATTAATTTCGACTTCTAGAAAGCTAGGTATCGTTAACTCGATTTGTATGGAAAGTATATTTAGCGCCTTTAGGAACTAAGCTCTTCATATATACGATTCGAACGAGATTGATCATGGCGACCATTAAATTCAACTTCACATGTATTATACGCTACTACATTTGTGTAATATTCATATAGAGCTAATACAGGACCTACCAGGTTCCCATACGCAATGGGTTAACGGGATAAGAAATACAAGGTTATGTAAGAGCTTTTGAAACAGTTCCTAGAATACTCGTTTCGGAAATAAATTTCACTCGAGCCGAAACTCTCTGAGTGACACTTTCCTCCTGGTGTTTTTTTGTTTGTTTATATATAAATCATACTTCAACCACGAGCTTCTTTATAAAGTGCTTTGAAGAAGAAATTGATAGACCTTTGGAACTTGTCCAACAAATCCTGAACTTTAATAAATAATATATAGGTTATCGTCATATTATGTTTGAGATGATATTCAGATAACGTCGGTTGAAAAATAAAGGGCGCTAATACACGTGTTGTACTTCGCGTCTTATGCTTGAAAGCTAACTTTAAGTTGAAACCATGATAATGTTGCTGTGTTATTTATGCATATTTCATGAAATGTATTATAAACTTAAAGGGGAATTAACCCTTATCCTTTTGACTTACTGGATGTGATGAGAGCATAACTACTATCATTGCTAGTCACTTATTTCCTCATGAATATTCCCGATTACAAAAATAATCAATATTTTATGGACCACTGTCGTCTGCTTTCAATGCCCATAGGAGGCGGCCATTTCTTTAACTACTCGCGGTGAAATGACGTGGCAGGCGGAGAACACAATAGCATTATCGTAACCCGCTATTGTGTTCTCCGCCTGACACGTCATTTCACCGCGAGAAGTTGAAGAAGTGGCCGCCTCCTGTTGGCATTGAAAGCAGACGACAGTGGGCCATAAAATATTGATTATTTTCATTATTGGGAATATTCATGAGGAAATAAGTGACTAGAAATGACAAGAGTTATGCTCTCATCACATCCAGTAAGTCAAAAGGATAAGGGTTAATTCCCCTTTAATCCTAAAATGTCGCATCACATAGATAGAGAAGGCTTCCACATACAAGCTGGTAAGCGCAACTAAATTTAGCAAACATAAGTCGACTTAACGCTTTCTTATTCTCAATCACCGATAAAGCCCTACATATTGACAAGCATACCAAGCATGGTGGCTTAGCGGTTAGAGTGTCCGCGTCATGCACGGGAGGTCCCGGGTTCGAACCCATGACCGGGTCATACCAATGACTTTAAAAATGATACCTTCTGCCTTCTAGCCAGGCGTTCGGCATTATATAGAATAGAGAAGGGAAAGTTAATCACACGAGTTACCAAAGGACTAGCCCCCTGTAGCTTTCGCTTCATTTAGTAGAAGTTTATGAATCGGAGATAGGCGCCGCCTTGTGTTCCAACATTGGCACGGGGTGGACTCTGCATGGTGTCAAGCATGCAGGGTGGCGCTCTTTCGGTCTATCCACTCATTACTGGACCATATAGTTTATATTTAACATGACCTTTTGTACACATTACTTTGTTTTGTCTTGGTGGATATATTATCAGATCACAACAAATCACATTTTATCAACAATTCATCACATTTTGCACATGTCAACAAAGTTACTAAATGTAGATCCCTTCAACTGCCATTATCCATTGTGCAAGTAAGAACATCGCATGAAAATAAAACATGATATGAAAGGTGTGATGCACATATTACAACCTCAAAGAACAAAATCAACACAGGCTACATATCTGATTCCCGAGTTTGTTCAACATTTGAACCGTAGATGGCAGCGTACATCAATAACAACCACGGGGGTTTGATTGCTTTATTAACTCTTCATCATCGTCCGTTATCGGTCACAGGGTGCATATATGAATAATGTACACTATGAGTTAGAACTTGTTTTGATAAAACACTGTTTTATTTAAAGTATATACAATAAAAACAACGACAAAAGCATAATACTGAGAATATGGCAATTTGATCAGAGCCCTACTCTTTTCACATATCAATCCAGGATGCGTCTGTCGGATAGTGACGTAAATAACCACAATTTAGTGAATGCGCCTATTTGTTGTGTTATCTAAGCCTTATGTTATATACACTCTAAATTACAGGGATTTAAAATCTAAATCGTAGCTTGGCTTAAAACAAATATAAATACACTTAGATTATTTGTAAATCTATGGAGACTTAAAAAGTCGCGCGAAAGCAATTGTTAATCGAAGGCCAAGGTGTGATTTTCAATCCATCAAAGGATTGGAAAATAACGCCAGGTTATCGGAGATTTGACGAATGAGAACAGAGATATTTCACACGTGACCTACTGCGGTATTCTGAAGCTCAGTTTTCTTAGTTTTATACTCATGAATATTCATAACTAGGATTACGGTTTTGGTTAGAGTTAAGGATATGATTACAATGAGACCACTCTTTCCATCATCGATTTACGTAGTGTAGTGGTCACGCTGTGGACCTCCACGCTCGGTGTCACGGGTTCGAATCCTCTCTTAGTCTTCTATTTTTTCTTTTGCCATGATAATTGGTGAGTAGCGCTTTATTTAGTAAATGTATCATGCACAGTAAACTAAAAACTGAAAATTGTGGCCTGCATCACTGATTATGAATAATTCATTAGGATGCCATGAATTCGCCTGGGGCCTAATAAGATTAACATAAAACAAATCCAAAAGGGCTTCATTTTTTAAATCTATCTGGATTTATATATTTTAAATCCAACAAAGGATTTATTTTAAATCATGATCGGCTGGTCCCTAACCACAGCCGAAGAAAGATTTAAAAGTAAATCTAATAGATTTAATGTTAAATCCTTGTAATTTAGAGTGTACGACTGGATTGTTTATATTTATATTCAATAGAAGTTTATTGCAACCAAATACAGTTGTATTGTTTAAAAGTAAAATCAAAGTAATACACTTATGTCATATCTAGAACAACAAGAATCAAAATACACAAAATGGACTAGCATTCTAAATCACTTTCACGAATTTAACATAATAATAATTACATGAACGCTTGCAATTCGAGTTAAAATATTAGAAGCCAGCACAACTGCACAAGTAATTGAGAAGGGAAAAGGTGAGCTGAGGAAGAGGTAGAGGGATAGTCGAAAAACGAAGGGTAATCAGAAGAGTTAGAAGAAGAAGAAGAAGAAGAAGAAGAAGAAGAAGAAGAAGAAGAAGAAGAAGAGAAGAAGAAGAAGAAGAAGAAGAAGAAGAAGAAGAAGAAGAATCAGAAGAAGAAGAAGAAGAAGAAGAAGAAGAAGAAGAAGAAGAAGAAGAAGAAGAAGAAGAAGAAGAAGAAGAAGAAGAAGAAGAAAGAAGAAGAAGAAGAAGAAGAAGAAGAAAGAAGAAGAAGAAGAAGAAGAAGAAGAAGAAGAAGAAACAAAAAAAGAAGAACAACAAATAAAAGGAAATAAAAGAAGAGAATGGTATATAAAGATGAAAGGAGGGAAGAGGGAGAGAAGAAAATGAGAAAGGGGGTTCATACATTTTCATTTTAAATAGCATAATATAATCTATAATTTGATTAATAAAATATGTATAATAAGACACTGACAAACATAGTATCCATGAGATGGGTAGTAAAAGTTGTTGCTTTAACAAATTATCAATACAAAAGACATTATTATTAAAGATTATACAAACACAATGGGATAAAGGTATTTTTGCAGCGGTTTGTTTTGCATCTGGGTGAGCATATCTGTCTACTATTACGAAAATTGTATACAATATCCCTACTTTCTGGAAGAAGACACTCTAATGTATGATCAGGTTTTTGCAATTGTTTGAAGAGTTGTAAACACATATTCTTTTTACGATCAAACAGTGTATCTAATATATAAAAAAAAACAAGAGCTTCAGTGTATGACAAATGTGGGCTTATATGATAAATAAGAAAATAGATATTATAACATATAAGCCACTGTGCACTTAAGAAAAAAAGTATCATGATATAGTTTACTGTGGCGTAAATATACGTGGGGAATACGGTACATTTCAACCACCTACCAAACTGGAAATAAGGTTGAATTTGTTTTAAATGTACATTAATCATGCATGTACCGTGATTAAAATAGGCGTTTCTGTTTTCATGATTAAAGAAATTACTTCCATTTTGGTAAAACTGATTTATGACAACCCTTATAGTCAGAGTTACTTTGAATAAAAAGAACGAGCATCAGTTGTTAACGACCGCAATGCATGTATTTTGTACTAAAAACCCTTCGAAAACTTCATAAACTAGGACTGTCTGTAAAATTCATATTTTAAAGACGATGTAAATGTCAAGTGTGCTTATGAAATTAAGATTACATATATATTATATACATATATATATGTCATTTAAAGGGGTAGTTTAGTTTTGGTAAGGCTGAACTTTAGTAGCCAAAACCTGCACAGTAGCATTATAAACTAATAGTTATAACTCCACCATGCTCGAAAGGTATACAAAATTACAAACGACTAAGTAAAAAGCCTGTTATCATTCAAAAAGAGTCATTAAAACACAAGAGGGTGCTTTTTAAAAGGCATTGGTTTCAACCATTTTCATACAAAATTATGCATGTGATGTTTTATTGATATAATGATTTAATAGCGAGATCATCAACAACTATTTAAAAAACGCTTTTGAAAATTTTTGAAAAGTGCAAGCATTTTTTTATTTTTTCTAAAAATCATCTAATTATTTGGGCCCCAAATAATTATAAGATCAGATATATTTATTGATATTTCAGCTGTTTCTGGGTCGATTTTGACCAAATAAAGTTTATTCTGCCATTAAAATTGCATGTTCTCTCAAATTCGACACTCAGTTTTTCATTACCTCACAAACAAATTGTGATGTACAGCGCCCTCTCTACCAAAACTAAACTACCCCTTTAAGGTGAGATTATGTATGTATTTTGTGTTAATACTAAGTAAAAAGATGAATAAAATCGTATGATGTTAAAAACATTAACTTATTTCAATACAATGAGGTACATAAAAACAAGAGGTCAGAATGACAACAATAGATTATTATGTCATATTATATAGTTCAAAAGTACCGAAATAATGTTTATCATGGGAATCCAAAATCAACGATGAACCTTATTTGATTAAACTTTACCTTAACGATCACATTCGTAACAAACGCATTTGTTATAAATTATTTTTAGGCACATGCGGTTTTTTTTTTCCTACAGTTCAAATTCAAATTCTATTCCTGTTCCCTCCATTTTCTCCTTGTAGACCTTGTCGAAATATTCGTTCTGAGCCACCGTGAACTCGTCCTTCCAACCACCAACTCTTCTGTAAAAAAAAATTTTAAATAAGAAATTTCAGTTGAATTCAGCTTCATCTAATTGTTCACAGGGATCACAGAAGGGGTCAATATTAGGCTATTTGGTAGATTCAAACGTGAGCAAAGTGACAAACTAAATGGAAACAAAAAAAATGGCCGCTATTGTCAGGTGACCTTATAAATACAGGTCCCTCTGCAAGGTTCCACTGCATTTATAATCTGCATACTCAATTTTATTGAGGTTAATTTAGGTAGTTGACCAAAAATATCGAAATGTTTCGTTCGACGTCTTCTTCTAGATTTCCTTAAATTTCGACCTGTTGATTTAACCCAGTTGAGAACGAAATTTACTAAAAGTGGAGGCGTTATAATAACTGTCTGGCTAGAATGCTTGTAGACTAATACATTCCTATTTTTCAAGACATGTCACAATCACGTCTGGATTACGTCGTCTGAATTGTGCACGAAGAGTTGACAAGATTATGACGTGCCTACGACCTATTTCTGATGTTTAGGGCTACCAAACAATAAAACCAAACTTTTCTGAGGTAAAGTAGTTGTCTCCATATCGCGCGAGATTCTTCTCTAACCTCCACATTTTCCCCAATCACAAGATAAATATGGGACCCAGTGTAGAACAAAATGTATAACTAAGTAAAACACAATCATATAGGCCGAAGTATGGATTCCTTGGCTAGAATGGAGTGGAAAATACAATCTGTCAACAAACACACCTTTCCTGAGGTAAGGTAATTGTCCACAAAATCTGGTAATATTCTTCCCGTCGTCCCCCATCTTTTCCTCGATCTGCTGGTAGCTCTTCTGCATGCCCTTCATCTCAGTTAGTTCCACGACCTTATTCAACTGATCCTCCGAGAGAGGGCGCTCCAGAAAATCAGCGACTCGCTTTACGCCACCACGCAGATCCTGCAGTTTAAAAAACATGTACAATAATACAAAAAAGGAAAATTACGAGCTTCAAATAAAAGTGATCTATACACAAACGAACGTTAAACTTTCATGAATTTACTGTATTTACTGATTTACGTATCTGTAATATCATGGAATTTTCAAACTTTAATTGGGTAGACACGTGATAAACGTCAAGGGAATTGTAACAATAACCATACCAGCGCCAAAATTGGCATGTCAAACGGCCGAGAAATATTTGTACCGGACACTTTTTCGCGCGCGGTCTATATCAACCATGGCCGCGCGCGCCGTGCACCAAACAAGCTCATAAACTTCGTGGCAGTAAAACGAGCGGCGTGCGTACATTATGGCGCAACCAAGTCTATTCTTAGCATACTCTATGGCTCTTTAGAAACGTCCTCTGTCGCAAATAATATATACACTAAATAAACCTGTTCACAACATATTTTGAGATCCCATAATAGTTAATACAGGCACTCCCTGACAGCGGGTTCGCCTAGGAAATGGGTTAAAACCCTACGAGTCCAACGTAATCACTATAACACTCGTGATTATTTGTTGTCATTACTCCTGGAAGTGATAAGTGGTATAAAAAAAAAACATAGTTTTTATGCATGATAATTATCTGTATAAGTCTTGACCACGACTAGACCACTAGGAACGGTTCATGACGATTACGTTTACTATATTACCTTCATAAAGTCCTCGTATTTACAGATGAGAACGTTGGGGTCATCCTTATGGGCAAACCATCCTTTAACATGGCGAAACCAGCTCCCACCGAACACTGGCAATTAAACAATACAATGGCTAATGATTATACGGTTCAAATTATTCAACATAACTTCAAAATAATTATGCTACATTTATCGTATACAAACTGCTTAAAAGACACACATATCAATCGTTCAATTCATATATGGTTATCCGTCGTACCTGTGTCTTTTTTTTGTGAATCGTTATTATGGTAATAATGTTCTAGGAATAGAACGGTTACTTTCTTCGGAGTGGACATGAGAACAAGCTGATATTTATAGTAATGTGATGCTTACCGATCACCAGAGCCCTAAATTCTAAAACTGTAATGGTTGTAAGTGTTGCAATTGTTGCAATGGTTGTTAGTATCCAATTATTGTTAGTACCACGGCAACAGCTGCAATGCTCCATGCTGGCTGGGTATTGATCTACAAGTTTCAATAGTTGCATAATATTTATCAAACGGGGTCAATGATAAACACAAATTGTTCCAATGAATAATTACCTAAAATTATTGCAGTTTAGTTACCGTTTCGGAATTCGTGAGCGGTTTGCGACAAGACCTTTATACATTTTATCAGAGACTCATAATTGACTAATCATTTTAAAATACCACATTAAAACTTTCATTAAACAGTTCGGAACACTTACTTTACTCTGAGAGGAAGTATGGACAAAATCCCTCCCATGCACCCATGTGAGCTGGGTGCACGGACCCAATGAACTTGAACCAAGACACGGCCACGTCCTTCGGGTTGCGGCAGAAGTAGATGATCTGTAAGAGGAAAAAAACAGTAACTATTAAACAATAAGTTTCAATCAAAACAATAATAATGATGTTGATAATGAAATTAAACAAATAACAATAACAAAATAGAGGTTTATCAGGGGCGGATCTAGCTTTTTGCTAAGGGGGGGGGGGGGGGGTTTGACCCAATGACGATGCGGAGCATCGTCCACGAGCCGCGTAGCGGCGAGGCGATTTTTTGTGTGGCTATTTTGAACCCCCGTAAGTGATGTTTTCCTGTCATCTACTAACACAATGGAGACCATAACAAGATGTACGGCTGTTGTATACATCACTATATAATATGCAAGTGTCTGAGGCTGAGCCTGAGACAGAGGGCTAGGAACATACTGTGTGGGTCTGGACACATGATGGCGTTTTTCTATGCACATCACATTTTCACTTGGCAGCCCAAGGGGGGGGGGGGGGGGGGATAAACCGCCACTGTTTATTATTCATTATACCCTGCTAGCTGCCAGTTCCATTTAAAATTAGGCAACGAGAAGGAATAGTATATGTAACGGCAAATAGTTTTAGAAAAGTGTTTTATAAAGGGAGGAATGTGAGGTCGGATGAAGTCTGAGTGCCATCACTATGAATCGAAAAGTAATATATGTTTGGGAACAAACCAATATAATATATTTATATGAGTAATGCGACTTTAGTCGACAGCGACAGAGGCCCAAAGCGCTTCCATCATACTATTAATGCTGTAAACAAGCAGGGTCATCCGGTTTTCCGGTGTAGTTCATATAGCTAAAATATCTGTCATAATATGTTGCCTTTCTGTATCGATCCCGCCGGTGGAGTCTTGTAATTATTAAATTTGTTTGATTTTGAGTTAAGTCTTGTGCTGCTCAGAAGGTAACAATCACCAACAATCACCAACTAATCTAACCAGAAACTTATATTACAACGGGTCTCAGTGGGGTAGCGAAGTCGGACTGAATAGGGGCGTGGGTTGCACCCAAATTAGTGTGGGCACACCTCATGTATTTCGTTATTTTGCAGATGTTCCCGTTTTATAATTTTTATTTTTGGGCAAATTATTGGAGGGGCGTGCCCCCCATGCCACCCCTTCGCCCCTTTGCGAGACACAAAAGCCAGGTGCAGACAGAGCCGACTCGACCCGATCCAACTATATTCCGCACAAAAAGTTCCGCAATCGAGGTTTGCGCATTAATAACTTTTCTATTAGGTTATTACCATTGATAAATTTGGTATCATTGAAAAGCGTGATTGTCCCCCTTTACATTGATATAACATTTGCTATAAGTATTTCATCATGGAATGTGCATTGCATCCAAATGTAGGGCAAAGTCAAAAGTGAAATGTTGCAAAATGCACTGATTCTGTCAACAAAGGGCCTTCCTTTTGTTTGAAGATTAAAATGTGGCTTGAATGCCTATTACGTTATTACCATTCATAAATTTGGTATCATTGGAAAGCGTGAATCCCCCTCTTTACATTGATATAACATTTGCTATGGATATTGTATTATGGAATGTGCATTACATCCGAATGTAGGGCAAAGTAAAAAATGAAATGTTGCAAAATGCACTGATTTTGTCAACAGTGTGCCTTCCTTTTGTTTGAAGATTAAAACGTAAAACTTAAAAATTAAAACATAATTATAATTATATAATATCAAATTGATTTTGGTTTAATTTCATGTTTTTTTTTACATGAGAAAGATATAAATATATCTCAAATATCTCATTCTTATTGCACTGTTTTACAAAGAAAAATAAAATCATTTTTGAGGAAATTCATTTCAGTTTATAACAACATATTACAAATGACTCTTATACAATTTTACTAGAATTTTAAAGCCACTCTTTGCCCCCTCCCCTTCTCCCACACCCCCATGCAGCCATGGCAATTAGAATAAGATTGATCCCCTTTCCCAAGACCACACTGCTCAAAATCATTTTTTTAGGCAACATTCAAATTCAAAAAATCAAATTCTTTTCTACGTCGTATTTTTTAATAACCCTAATTTCATTTTAGGACTAACGAACCTTCAGAATAACGAACCCGATTTTATTTTCGGATCAACGAACCTTATGAATAACGAACCTTCGGAATAACGAACCTTCCGAATAACGGACTGTAACCATAATTACAGGCTTATGGAATCGTTCATACGGTATACGGTATACAGGCGGTGGCCACCACACAGGTCAGTGTGGGCGAATTGGCGATCGTTAGACCAAATGGGAATTAGACTAAATGGTCATTAGACCAAATGGGAATTAGACTGGCATTAGACGAACTGCTTTTAGACCAAGTGGAAAATAGACCTGATGGTATTAGACGAAATGGTATTGGACCAAATGGTTATAGACCAAATGGTAATTAGACCAATTGCATATGGACCAAGTGAAGAGTAGCCTAACTGAGAATTAGACGAACTGGTATTAGATGAAGTAATAATAGACGAAACGAGGAAAAAAAAGTAGACGAAGTGACAATTAGCCCATTTGGTGATTAGACGAAACGGCAGTTGCCTAAATGGGCATTAGACCTAGTGATGATTAGACCAAATAGGTTTAGCCGAAGTGAAGTTAGACGAACTGATGATTGGACCAAGTGGTATTAGACCAAGTGAATATAAACCGTCCTCCCATAACGCGAGGCGATTCCCACGTCTTCATAGCCTCGTACCCGGGCGTTGCGCTTTTCATTTTTTCCACCGTTGCTTCGATTAGTAGATCGATACCGTACAGCATGTGAGTACGGTCGATCTTTTCGACATCGACGCCATTCGTGATGAGGAGGCAATCTCCTGGATCCAGTGCCGCCGTTCCTGTATATTTTAGAAGATGTTAAAGGAACAAAAACCTAAACAAATATTGTCATGATGATGATACTAGTTATGTAGATAATAATTATGATACTAAGAGTTATCACGCCAAGTGTCGCGTTCACACTCAATTCCGCTTAGTTCGACGAAGCAAATTCTTGAATGATGGAACGTCAAACGTTAGCAAAGCCGTGCGTGTATACATGGTTTACGCAATGAGATTGTGTAGGGCTAAACGACCATAATGACTTAAATAGATCTGAGTTTTGGCTAATTGTTAAGAAAATATTCATGAATATTTGTTTGAATTTAATGCATATTACATTAATTTGAACGCGGAATATGCATATTACTGTCCTAGGCGCATACAATTGTGTGTACAGAGTGGGCCTTATACAGGTTAACAACGAAATGTTTCTGTAATAAATGAAGAGCCTGATTGCAAAATAAAGGGGCTAAATCCACCTTTTCAACTTTCGAGAAAAACACCTTTCTTTGCCCAACATTGTACACATGCCTTTGGGAATATGCAAATGGAACGTTCCATATTGTGTAATATGTGCTGAAATGTGGATTTATAGATAGCTACGTAGCTCATTAATTGATTGATATCGTTAACTCAAATGTTATGGATAGTGGATTTAGCGCCTTTTGGAACTAAGCTCTTCATATAATAATGTTTTGCGGTCTGCATATCCATGACCCCCATTTATATAATTAACAATTTCCCATCGATAAAACGATTTACGGTCAACAAACGGATGCGAAATTGTCTCAGTCAAAAAGATAACACACCCAGTGGCGTACTCCTTACCTGCTGATTTTTGGGAGCACGTCACTTCAGCGGCGTAGCGTTTTCTGCACTGATTGCCGGGAGGGGGGTGCATGCGAATAACTGGGACGCTCTTGATTTGTTTCTCTATTCTTTAAATGATATCAAAATCATGTTGTTCTATAGATTTGTCAAATTTATTGGATTGGGGGGGGGGGGGGGGGTGCACGTGCCTCCATTACTTTTGAAAGCAGATGAAATAAGAAGAAAAGGGAACTGGTCACCCCCTCCCTCCCAAGTCCATATTGCTCCGGCACTACATGTGGTTACTAACCCAGTACTCAATATACCTCTCTAATTATATATATATTTTTAAATAATGATTAGTTCTCCGGTTGAATAGTTAAGTCATGCATAATTTTGTATGAAAAATGTTCGAAACCAATGCTTTTTAAGAGAGCGCACTTTTGTGTTTTAACTAGGGCTCTTTTTGAATGATAACAGGTTTTTTTAAGTCGTGTGTAATTTTCTATACCTTTCGAGCCTGCTGGAGTTGTAACTATTAGTTTTTTTTTGTTTTGTGCAGGGTTTGGTAATAAAAAAACTCAGCCGTACCAAAACTGTACTACCCCTTTAGAGTAATCCATGAATATTGTAAAATTAAAGTAAAATAAATTGGAGCCTCCACAGTTCTCTTTGTTGTTTGCCCTATATGGTAACATAATAATTAAATACGTTTGGATGTATCTAATGTTTCCCTTATTATGGAGATATAATTATAAGATTTGTTCTTATTATTGATATGAGAATATATTTATAAGATATGAGATATAAAGCAAAATAGAGTATTCATATCTATTTATCTAAATGATTATTTAGGGTATCCGGTTAGTGGTATTGAGTTTTCTGACGTATCCAAGATAGAGATCATTGAAGGCGAGGATGCATATTTATGCTGCAGTTATCCAGAAGGCCATGTATCATCACTTGCAGTCTCCTGGACGTGTATGGATGATGAAATCATGCGATGTGGCATTGGTTGTTCAAATAAAACGGCTGGTCGTTTTGCAGTAGTGGTTAGCCGGGTTAGCCGTACAAATACATTGATTTTGACCGATGTGAGAATTGAAGATGAAGGGAACTACACTTGCCTGGCATCGGCGGACAAGGGCTCTGTAAGGGCCTTGTTTGAACTGATAGTTACGGGTGAGTAACCATTCATTATACACATGCACAGATAGTAATAAACATGATAAAGGCAAATTTGGACGTCCACACTTAGTGTCGTTCTAATATTTTCGATACTTTGATTAATTTTTTTTTTCTTTCTTGGCATTATTAGAGAATGAGATTAGTTCATAAATCTTTCTTTGATATTACAGTGCGGCCAGATGACAGTTTCATACGAGATGATTCCGGACAAGTGTATAATGACAGAGGTGTAGAAATAGCCCCAACTATAACATCAAATTTCCAAATGGATTACTTAGAAGAAGGCATGGAAAACCTAACACTTACTTGCTCCTTGCCCAAGAATGCGACAAAGCTCCAATTGAAATGGTCAAAATATAAGAACTCAAATGCAAATTTGGATCAGTCTACATCGGAGAAGACGGGTCATCAAATCTTACATATCAGCCAGCTACAAGCGGAGCATGCGGGCAGATATATCTGTTCTTCAAATTCTTCATCTGGTCCAGTAACCGCCGAGGTTCAAGTAATAGTTAATTGTAAGAACCGTTTTTTTTTTCGTCATGTATACATATGTATTAGGATAACGATCGTTTGCCCATGATAAAATATGTATCCGGCTATAGCAAAACCTGGCACTTGTCGGTAAAAGTCAAAATGTCGTTGTCACACCATTAGATAGGCTTCATTACAAGCTTTCATATGATACTTAATTGTTCTAACTTATTGGTCAATAATTGTCGAGGATATGATTGATCCAATTTTACAATCATAGGTCTTTTACTCACATTGTGTGAACCTAAAATGCTATTTCTTCAAAACATGAATTACCGACAAGTGCCGGGTTTTGCTAAAGCTGGTCATATGAATATTTAAAAGTACAGTATAGCTGAAACAAAAAAAAACCCACACAAATATGTAACAATACAATTGACTTTGCATCATCCCACCATTGACTATAGTGGTTGAGCTATTCTAACATTGGTTAACAATAGCATGAGTATTTTTATATTATTAAAAGGACATTTTGATAACTGATTAAAACAAGAATCATATTGAAACAAATATGAATGATTAATTTGTTCTAAGGACCTTGGGTTATGGTTGTAAAAATAATGTCCAAAAGCTTTTATTTTTTATTTCATTTGTATAGATTCACCGATAATTCGAGCCTTTGGCGTCGGAATGGAGGGATCAAATGACCAACAAAGCCGTATTGTGTTCTGCTTGAGCGAATCCCACCCTGAAGCAAACATCACGTGGACTGATAAGTCAGGCAATCCAGTTGAGGGCAACGAGTTTCACGAATCAACAAATGTTACAACTTCCAGTAGTGGTTATAGGAGCACTGTAAATTCTTCGCTAGCTATTACGAAGGCATCAGCGATAACATTTGGGAATATTTCTTGTATCGCAAGAAATCATGTCGGTGAAACCATGAAATCGTTCGACTTGTTAGCAGCGGGCAATAATGGTAAACAAATATTTGAAATATTATATTGTTTTTATCAAAGCAAACAAAGTAATGCCTGATACAATACATATCTATGATATGGGATAGTTTAACAAGAATCAACATGGGTATTTCCTTCACCATGAAAATCAGATCTGTTAGTCGACATACTAATTCCAGAAAGAAAGGGAGAATTCAAATGAAAAAAGGAGGTAAAAGTGGACAAAAGAAGAACAAAAAGAACATAAACAACAACAAGAAGAAGATGAAACAGGACCAATGAAGTGGAGGCTTAGACAAAAATAATCCTGATTTAGTATTTAATGTAGTACATGTTTGTAATTATTGTTTAGGTAGGCTATAAAGATAAACAGCATACCTCAGCTTATTTTAGTTAATTGTTTTCATTCGACCTTAGAACACATGACACTTTTATATTGATATCTAATGTAAACATAATTTACCCTCACATGTATAGATATAACAACAATGCAGGCAGAAGTCAGAAAAAATGAGGTATCATTAATACTGGAAATTACCGCAGCCGTCATGGGGATAGGCATCGGTTTTCTCATTTTCCTGGTTGTTGTCATTCGTCTTGCTGTTTAATTTAAACGTAAGTTGCATGAAATATAACAATTTAATTAAATTAACAATGAATTGTATAGGCCTAATGGTCAAGTAATGCAGAATTGTGATGTGTATAAGATCATTGCTTGAATTTTCTTAAATCATATTTTTTTCAATAGAGAGATGAGATATTATGAATTTATACCGCAAAGTATATTTCGTGTGATATTTATCTGTCTGACGAATAGTATCGACATTCTTAACTATTTCAATGCAAATGGCCTGGATGGAGTGATCTCTTTATGAGAGCTTGTGTTTTGAATTATTTTACGAATCTGGAGTATTTGTTTTTTATTTCAATAGGAATGCATGTATGATTTAGTAATGCATTAAATTCCATAAATTCACAAAGGTTGTGCTTGTTTTAAAGGTTGCACATCATCGTATAGTCCTAGACGTCGGAGTCGGTCAGGGAGTGTTTCGCGTGATCTCGGTCAGCGAAATATGCCTTCTATTCCTGCAAGTCCACCCTCCAGTGAGGTATGCGTGCCTGGTATCTCTGGTGGTCTGCAAACGAATGATGCATCGGCCATGTCTGCTGTGCCTGAATGGAATGTACCCTTCGTGAACGTTCCGATTGCATTGACATCAATAATGTCACACATTCAGGAATCAATTCAGAAGATGGACACTCAAACAATACATAATTTCCGACATACATATCCCCATCATCAAGGAAGACAACATCAGGTAAACGAAAATATGTAATGGATATTTGTGTATGATAATATTATCATTCAACTCCATTAATACACTATACGAAGTAAGCAAGTACATTCTTGATGGTTTACATCCAGTTCCTATACATCTTGCAGTATGGTATATAACATATTATGAAAAAAGTCACAAACAGGCTTACATTACATTGTTCATTTTTGAAAGATGTATAATCTCACTTCAACATTTAACAAAACTTGAAAGTAAATCCGCGGATCGTTAAATACATTCTATACTGACAAAATAAACCTTGTCATGTTTGTAGTTAATTGATTTTTGTTAGTATATTTACGGTACAGCGGAGTTGCGTTTAAGTTTCCATTTTAAAAATCATTGATAATTATTCACTATTTCTAGTGTTGTCATCCTTCTAATGGAAAAAAATGTATCTTCTACAGGCCGTATCAGACTTGGACCTGAATTACGAGGAAATTAAAGACACTTTAGATGAAGCTATCCCCAAGTTAGAGGTAGGTATAAATAAACATAAACATCAAAATACGATCTCTAAATGTATGGTCTAATCTTAACTCCGAACTGCGCTATACTACTGTTATTCATACAATTAGTGGTTTAATTTCTTTGGAAACAAATACAATTATAATTAATGGTTTAAAGAAGCATAATTTTGAAATAACTGTTAAATTTACGCAAATGTCCAAATCCAGTATGACAAATAGAGCATGTTGCATAAATAGATGCAATAAAACGCAAGCCTCATTTCCATGCATTGCATTTAATCACAACATTGCGATTGATCGGATGATATCGACTGTTTTGTTTCCATTTGACCGTGATATATGACAAAAGGTGAGTGGTACATATCTTTCTTTCGTTTATCTTGTTTTTCTTTTGAAACAGAAATATAGGATTGTCGGACAGCAGGAACCAGCGTATGAAGCCACCCCACGGGGAAGTATCTCGTCGATGGAAGATATTGATACTTTGTTTGAGGACCAGGATGAAATACACATACTGATGCACATCCCCGACGATCGGGCTGTCATATCTAGAATGTCAGTCCCACACGAGAAACAAACGCTGATGAAATGTCGTGTGGAGCATAATAAGCAAATTAAGGATGGAACGTCTGAGTTTGAAGGCGAAGAATCTGAGGATGGATATTTAGTTCCATCTATTACAACCAATGTTATAGTATGACATATTACGTTAAACGCTATCAAAATATAGCATATAGTTGTTATAAAGAGGGTATACGTTGCAAGTTTTTGACGGTCAAACTCTGAAGGGTTAGAGACATGGATGGGCTGACGTTGAGGGCGCATAACTTAGTAACTTAGTTGGTAGTTTGACACCCGGGGTTTGACAACGATGACAACCAGGTACGAACCACAAAGTGTATTGAATGCAATAGTATGTTTACGATCACGCACTGAATCTACTTAATAACTGATCACATTTTTTCACTCACTGCAGCTGATGCCGTTTGATTATGATATTGACGCGTTTGATTGTTTGATTAATATTGATAATAAGCTTATATAGCGCATTATAACCATACTGGTTCTCTTCGCGCTTTGCACAATTACAGCACTTTTCAAATTATACATTCAGTTCTACAATTCAAATCATCAATATATTGACATAAGTATGTACAGCAATATTAATACTTGATACTTTGTTTTTCTCTTTAAATCCGGTGATGTATCAATATAAGCCAAACACAGAGGCTGGTTTAATGAGTTGTTTTTAAAAAAGGAGGCAGCACAGAAAGTTATACGCACTTCTGTTCCATTGAATACAAACTGTCAGTACCTGTCTATTAGAAGAATATTAATTCAAAGATAACCCCATGTTGTGTAAATTTAATTATAAAAAATAGAATCTAGAAATGTAGAATATAAAAAGTCTCAAAGGTGAAATTTAGATTGTACAAATAATTTAGATCTGACATGTCTGAGGTCTTTAAAAGACGATACAATCGGATGCATATTTTGGGGATGAACAATTGCTGTTTAAATATAATATGTATCGTATAATAGGTAACTTAACAGTGTAATAATATTTGTAGGTGAGCAGAAACCAAATCCTTTTCCCTATTTTCACTCAAAGCACATCTGATATTACATTTTTGCTAATTTTAAACTATACTTCGTATAATGTAGTGTAGTTCGTGCTTTTCAAATTGTATTAAGTAGAACAATCAGCTGTAAAATGTAATGATTGTGCTGATGCTGGTATCATGCATGCGTAAAAAGGAAGTTAGTCAGTAACAAAATAGTTATTTTTCGACTATTACGTGTACCATCCATCGTAGCAAAAGTGAAATTGGTTCAATGTGCTTGGTTGACTATGTGATATACATGTTATACGCTGTTCAATAAGTAACTGTAGAATTATATTTATCTAATATTGGTTTAGTTTTATTAATTAGTAATTGTACCATGACATAAACATAGTTACTGTGGTTCTAGTTGTCAAATATATTTGTCAATGATTCAGATAACACAGTATATCAATGGTATACTGTGTTATCTCAATCATTGTGAACATGTTGAATACGGAATGAATTCCTGCTAATTCAAACATGATAATGATAATTAACATTTAGACATACAAGGACTAAGTGTATTATAAAGCAATACATCGTTATTAACCAAACGGTTATAATTGTATTGGAGTGATCTTGAAGTTTATAACGACGGTTATACAATTATTGCTATAGGTTTTTACACACAAGAATACAAGAAAGTAGGCGAGTTTTAATCAGGTTTGTTTACCAAGGTTCAGTTACAGATATGATTAATGAGTGTCATGGTGTCAGAGAAATTTCTTAGAAATTAATATATTACGTATCAATTTACTTCCCTGGATATCTCGAAATAAAACACACTTAATCACAGTAAAAGTCAAATATATTCCGGTTAATTATGTTAATCACGTACGTACAGATTAAAGGGATAGTACAGTTTTGGTCAAACATAATTTAAGTAAAACTAAGATTTATAGTTCAATGATGCTTGGGCGATACTAAAACATATACCCCGTTAAATTACACGGCTGTTTTCATTCAATAAGCAGCTTTTAACACAAGAGGGCATCCTCCAGACACGTCAAGTAATTTTAGTGAGCAGCATTGTTAGCAAACTTTGATCAATTATGACCCTTCATAGATATCCATGTTATCTTAGTGGGTTATTTGCTCACGTGCAAATAGATTTAATAAAGTACAAACATTTGTATATCATGCGTATTACAAAGAATATAAACAATCACTTTGTGTGTCTATTTGTACGATCATAAAGTCAGAGTTTGAACGTAGACTTTTGTCAGTCAAATACATACTATATTGATGACGATGCATAAAGGGCTATTTGTATGAAATTTGGAGGAGCAAAACAATATCCTTTGAGGGCAAGATTATAGTTTCAACTACGTTATTATCGTGGCCTCCTTTAAAACGTGTGCAATTAAAAAAAGATGGGTAACTGGCGGCCATTAAATTAACAAATCAATAATAAGCTAACGGCAAACTTTTTGCAACCTTCCCTACAATACTTGTTCACAAAATATAAATTTCACTCGAACCGAAACTCTCTTCGACACAATCTTGGTGTTTTGTTTAAATAATACATCATACTTAAACCTGGGATGCTTAGCAGAGTGTTTCCTCAAGCACTTTCAAGGAGAATTTTGATAGACGTTTGGAACTTGTCTTTAATCAGTCCTTTAATCAGTGGTAATAAACTTAAATTATATAAGTTATCCTTATATGTTTGAGATAATATTCAGATATCGTCGGTTGAACAAAAAAGAGGGCGCTAAGTCATTTCATTTAGAAAGCATATGTTAACACAAGAGGGTACCCTCCGGACACGTTAAGAGTCAATCATGTATTACCTACAAATGTTATCGAATGTTTGGTTAACCAAATGTTTAAATAGAGAGATCATCAAAAACATATTTTTAAAACCGTTTTGGTAGATTTTCTAAAATGTGAAGCATTAAATTTATGAATACGAGTTGGTCCCCCACATATATTCCAATAAAATATAGATATTTCAGCTGTTTCTGAACTGATTTTGAATAAATGAAATTGATTATTTCATTCAAATTGTGTTCTCTTTCAAATTTTACTCTCAATTTGTCATTACCTCATAAAAAATTATTACTCGAAGCGCCCTCTATACCAAAACTGAACCTTTTCTTTGATACTTTAATTATTTTAAAGGGGTAGTACAGTTTTGGTAAGGCTGAGCTTTAGTAACCAAAACATGCACAATAACATTACAAACTAATAGTTATAACTCCACCATGCTCGAAAGGTATCGAAAATTACAAACGACCAAGTAAATAGCCTGTTATTATTCAAAAAGAGCCATTAAAACAAGAGGGCGCTCTCTAAAAATCATTCGTTTCAACCATTTTCTATACATAATTATGCATGTAATGTTTTGTTGAAATAATGATTAAATAGAGGAAGGTCAACCATGTCAGCGGCTATCTAAAAACCTCTTTTGAATTTTTAAAAAAATGTGTAAGCATTACAAAAAAAACAATTTAAATCATCGAATACAAATCTTGGGCCCAAATTAATTCCGATCGGATATATTTATTAATATTTCAGACGTTTCTGAACCGATTTTGATCAAATAAAGTTTATTCTGCCCTTAAAATTGTATGCTCTTTCAAATTTTACACTCAGTTTGTTATTATTTCACAAAAAAATATTTCGTGCAGCGCCCTCTATACCAAAATTAACTACCACTTTAATGCAATAATTTAGTGAGCAATATTAGTGTGCAGCATTGATAGCAAACTTTGATCAATCATGACCCTTCATAGATATCCATGTTATCTAAGTGGGTTATTTGCTCACGTGCAAATAGATTTAATAAAGTACAAACAATTGTTTATCACGCGTATTCCAAAGAATACAAACAAATGATTGCTTTGTGTATATATTTGTACGATCATCAAGGCAGAGTTTGGACGCAGACTTTAGTCAGTCAAATACATACTTAAAATATATAAGATGAGGAGGCTTAAAGGGCTATTTTTATGAAATTTGGAGGGTAGAAAACATATCCTTGAGTGAAATATTAAATTTTCAACTACGTTAATATGGTGGACTACTTCATTTATAACGTTTGCAATTGAAACGAGATGGATAACTGGCGGCCATTAAATTAAACTTGAAAACAATAAGAAGCTAACGGCAAACCTTTTGAAACCTTCCCTACAAAACTCGTTCACAAAACAAAACAAAACAAATTCACTCGAGCCGAAACTCTCTTCGACACATTCCTCTTGGTGTTTTTCTTTCTTCAAATAATCATACTTAACCAAGAGTGCTTAGCAGAGTGTTTCCTCAAGTACTTTCAAGGAGAATATTGATAGACGTTTGGAACTTGTCTTCCAAGTCTTTTAATCAGTGGTAATACAATTAATATATAAGTTATCCTTATATGTTTCGAGATAATTTTCAGATATCGTCGGTTGAACAAAAAGAGGGCGCTAAGTCACTTGTTGTATTTGATCGCGTCTAAAGCATAAACGCCAAGATGAAACCATATATTTGATCAATATTCTTTAAACAAATTGTCACAAAAAATTTATCTGACAACATAGCATCAGGAGGCTCCGACATACAAACGTACAGTACGTGAAACTCAATATAGCAAAAAAAAAATCAACTTAACGCCCTCAGATTTATTTTCATCCGCCGATAGTTTTACCTCTTAATGTGTGATTATAAAGACATGCATGATATCTATCACCAGCATTACCAGTTCATGTGTATTACTCATTACTAATTGTGATACTTAAACAAAACATAAATACAGTTCCATGCAATTACTAGTAAATAGCATATTATATTGGGCAACATTGAACGGTAACTTGCCAATTGGGCCATTTGGTCTACTAGAAAACTATACATTTTGGGGGCTTACTATGGATTATGATTAGGTTAGTGATGTGCATTAGGGCTACGGTTAGGTTTTCTGCTTAGGGATCGTGTTATTGGTAAAAACCACCTATTACACAGAATGCACACAGTTAAGAACGGTAAAAGGTGACAAAAAGTACACGGTAATATACTGTTTAGATGTTGTCACCTATCACCTGGGTGTCGAGGTACTCAGTAAATACTAGGTAACAAGCAGGGATCCGGGAGTATACTGCGCGCGTGCGCGCACGTATACGTACTGGCCGGCCGCGCGTACGCGTGCAATATCATGCAGCAGAGCAGCTTTGCCGCGCCACGATCATTCTAAAAATTATCGAATCTACATCGTAATCTTGTAGTACAGTACAGGATCCGTTATACTGCAGTGATGCCCTTTATTCAATTATCAGTAAAAGGTAAGAAATCAACGTTTATGATTATGTATTTGTATGACGATCCTTCAAAAAATAAAGCTGATGATACGATGTAAAGTGGGCTAATGTTGAGAGTGGGTCCCTATTACGATTACGGCTACGTAGTCCCATATGTTGAAATGTGTGTTTGTGTCTGACTTTTTTTTTTTTTTGACACTTTCTGAGTAGCCAAGAACACAGAAGGAAGAGACATTGTCAATAATGTGTTGACTCTTTTTTTTTTTAACGTTTCATGTAAACAAAATAACGTCCAAAAATGAATGAAAATGTCTCGACCTTCCGTCTTCTGTCTACCACTGCAACTTACTGATCATATTGTTACTATGTAATTCAAATTGTAAATTAGTATTATTAAATATTAGTATTGGCGTTGCAGGCTGAATGTTGCATTCTAAGTTAAAGGGGCACAGGTAAAGTGTCTAATTCCACAAAACTCATTTGGAGCTTCGTCGTTTCTCTTCTATCGTGATGTTTAGCTTATGGGGGGTAACAAATTAAATCTGGTTAGATTTTTTCAAATGTCCCATTAGGCTTTAGTATGACGATAATTATCATTCAAATGTCGTCGCTCAAAAATTGGCTGGTGTCCGTGACTTGTGCCTCGTGCTTATATACACTGTAGTTGCGTACTATAGTGAGCTGTACTGTTTATTACATGTACATGCAGAGCGCGGTGATGGATCAATGCGATCTGATTACACGCCCCACCGATGCAGCTCGGGCCGCCACGCAATCACCTTCCTGATACTGATAGACACGGCAGCGGGAACCCGCCGTGCAATTTGTGCGCGCGCGCGAAATCTGTACATTCTGTATTACGGGTGCGCGCGGATATCATCAAATAGACGAGCATCACTGCGACAAATCTTTGGGATTCAGTGATAAAATATGAATACAATATTCCACTTTTTATTAGATAAACAGTGGACGTTTTCTTTCAAACTTTCACAAATCTTCTAATTGTATTTTACAGTGATATTGATATAGGATTGAAGTCATTTTGTGCAATTTCTGACACTTTACCTGGACCACTTTAAAGGGACAGGTCCACTTTTACAAAACGTCTGAACAGCTTTCAGTTGACGGATGGGGATCAATGTAACACGCAAAAAAAAAATCAGAGCGAACAGCCATCTAATTTGGATTCTATGAATGAAAAACGAATGCGTCCCTCCATTTAAACTATATATCGGTCAATAAAGGAGTTCAACTGATTTAGCACAATATTACTACAATATAGTACTAATTCTCGTAAAGGTATTGTGAAGCCGACATTTGTTAACGTATGTCACGGAAAAAGATCTCAAAAATAAAGAATATATAATAACATGTAGTCAGTTTAAGCGATGTTTGGGTATTTTGCTTGGTAAACGCTCACACATTAGTACTTAAGCGCGGGTCACGTAGGGGTCATGCATACCGATCTGGCACTCCATGAAATCTGTGTACGAACTTACTCACCGGCCGAAAATATGTATGTACCCATTAAACCGACGTCCCTCAGTTTAATCAGTTTTAGGTCTATAACTCCACGAAAAAGAAATTTCAAGCCCTAATTTTTTCAGGCATGCTATTAAATGACATTTCCTTTCATATAAGACAACTTTTGAATTTTGGCTTGCAAAAGAGGATCTCTCCCTTTAAAGGTAAAGGCCAGTTTTGGTAACGCCCCCCTCTCAAAAAAAATGAAATGGAAGCTCTTATTACCAAGAATATAATTATACTCTAGTATTGTCCAAATTTGGCCAAGAAACCGATTTGCAAAATTATTATATTAGTCATGACTGGACAGATATTGCCAACGAGGAATCGCCCATACTCTACCGTTTATTATGATCATGCCGTGCCCACGTGGAGTGTTCGTATACGGGCTTGTTCCTGCTTGTCGATATTTCCCCCAGCGCTAGCGGCGCTCGCAGATCTGAATGTGCGGTGGATTTATGAATTTCACAGGCGGATATTGAATTTCTTCCGATATATCTGTATTTAACGATGCTTAGGTTCGGATTTTAACACACAAGCCCTATTTCAATACATAATGAACAATATTGATCAATATAGATGTATTTGGCTACTTTCCCGAAACTGGACTTTTGGTTTAATGTACCACATGATTATATGAACAATTTGAATGTTTGTATTTAGTAGTATTTAGTAACTACTGGGGGCAGGGGAACCGTGACATGACTGTAATCTGTTAGCACTGTAATCACTTTAACTAGTGTTACTGTTTCTGATGCTGTTTCTTCTTTTGTCTTGAAATTCAGATCGAGGGTTCACAGATGATGTCACATTGAGAGCTGACTGCTTAATTATCACCAACATACATACTAGTCAATGCAATATATCACCGGTGAATGTCTGACTTACAGGGATGAAACATGTACAGATGATTTTTATGCCTCCGCCAAAGAAGTGGCCGGAGGCATTATGTTTTCGGGTTGTCCTTTTGTCTGTCCGTATGTCCCGTTTTCATTCTCACGATATCTCAAGAACCAGTTGACGGATCAATTCCGAACTTGGTATGAGTGGACATATGGGAGGGACAATGATCTGAATAGATTTTGGGGTCATGAGAATGGTCACAGGGCTCATTATATATATGCAAAAATAGCTCGTTCTCGCGATATCTCAAGAACCGGTTGACGGATCAATTTAAAACTTGGTATGAGTGGACATATGGGAGGGACAATGATCTGATTAGATTTTGGGGTCATGATGTCAAAGGTCAAAGGTCACATAGCTCATTATATATGCAAAAATAGCTTGTTCTCGCGATATCTCAAGAACCGGTTGACGGATCAATTTCAAACTTAGTATGAGTGGACGTATCAGAAGGACAATGATCTAATTAGATTTTCGGGTCATGAGGTCAAAGGTCTTAGGTCACAGAGCTCATTATATATGCAAAAATAGCTGGTCTCTCGATATCTCAAGAACCGGTTGATAGATGCATTTCAAACTTGGTATGAGTGTACATATGGGAAAGACAATAATCTAATTAGATTTCAGGGTCATGAGGTCAAAGGTCACAGGGCTCATTATATACAAAAATAGCTTTTGATCGCGTTATCTCAAGGACCGATTGACGGATTCGGACCAAACTTGGGTTATGTATGTATCTTGGAGAGCTAATGATGTGATTAGATTTTGGGGTCATGATGTCAAAGGTCAAGGTCACATGACTCAATATATATTCAAATATGCATTATTAATACGATATATAATACGAATACCGGTTTAGTAAGTAGAATGGGGGCGGGGGGAACAGTGCACTCTAACACAATTATGTAATAAAGTTAACACAGTAAACACAGTTAACAAGATTAACAAAAAATGGTAAAATATTTCTAGCTATAATAAAGTATTTCATTTTAAAAACATCTGTGGATAGTAGTAGGATAAAATTAAACACATTTTGACATGTACATCAAGCCTTATGATGTAAAAAGTACTTTTAATTCCTATTTGTGAATATCTAATCTATATTGGATCTCTTCAAAGGGACAAAACATTATTGCCTTCTAAATACCAAAGTAGACCAGTTGTTTACATGTTTATGATTCTGCCCAGTAGATTGCATTCCAAAGTAAAACAAAGAATGTAGATCGGCTTGTGACTATAAATAATTCTTGGCAGCCAGCTTTGAACTACTTTTAAGATAAACATAACAAAGGCAAAGCCAAATATAAGACCTATTCATGTCAGCATCACATTGAACAATGGTGTGAAAAACATCAAGTTTGAGTTCTTAAACAATGAGTGCAGCTTTAACTTAGTATTTTACATGGCAACAGAGGAAGGGGTTACTGCAGCATATGCAGTTGACCCCTTGACTTATATGGGTGGGAACAGTGACCGTATACCATGACTCGACACTCAAACTGGACTGGGGCGAGTGTTATTGCAGAAGTCATATTTTGGTGGCCTAATAGGGCAAGGATATTTTCAACCTGTCATTGACAAAATCTTAAAATTATTGTTTTCTCCCATGTCAGGCTTCATCTAAAATCACAGTTTTATCTGGACAGAGTGATATTTTGAATAGTGCAGACTTTGTTCATGAAATAAAAGTCTTGGGGCAGGAAATTTCTCTTCAGGGCCTCTAGGAAAGATAGAGTCTGGTTTGCCAGCAAAAAACAAATATGTGGTGTCCTGCTGTATATATGTTAAATAAATCTGATGCTCTTTCTTCTTTCGTCTTAAAATTTGGATCAGGAGCTGTGATCATTGATGACAAAGTGCCCTTTGTAAGCTCATTTACAAGGATACATACATTATATACCACAGTGAAAAAAAGGAAGGCAATATATTAACCTCTATTCCCTGTTCTATCATCATTTTCAGCTCTTACTACAGCCACTTCACAGACATCTCTAAGGTTAGGAGAGCTTTGGCTGCACTGGAAAAGAAACAGATACGGTACTTAAATTCTTAAAATATATTTTGTATCAGCTATCAGTGTTTATATTTGTTTGTGTAGTTTTGATAATTTTTCTAACATAATATTCTAACATTTTGTATTAATGCTGTAACCGATTATCAGATGGGCATTTAACATTTATCAGTCCTTGGTGCACTATACATTATGTTCTTGAAAAATTTGATGAAAAGCTAATTCTTCTTCATAACATCAGTTTACTTGACAGCAACTGCAGACTTCATTTTGTTTTCTATTTGATTATTTGTCTAATTATTATGTAAAGACATTTGTTTCTTTGATTTATTATTTGTATGCCTCCACCAACGAAGTGGCCGGAGGCATTATATTTTCGGGTTGTCCATCCATCCGTCCATCCGTACGTCTGTCCGTTTGTATGTACGTCCCGTTTTCATTCTCGCGATATCTCAAGAATAACTTGGTATGAGTGTACATATGGGAATGACAATGATCTGATTATAATTTGGGGTCATGAGGTCAAAGGTCACAGGGCTCATCGTATATGCAAAAATAGGTTGTTCTTGCATTATCTCAAGAACCTAATGATGGATTCTTACCAAACTTGGTATATGTATGTATCTTGGGGAGCCAATGATCTGATTAGATGTTGGGGTCATGAGGTCAAAGGTCACAGGGCTCACTAATATGCAAAAATAGCTTGTTCTTGCGTTATCTCAAGAAATAATGGACAGATTTTTACCAAACTTAGTATATATGTATGTATCTTGGGAAGCCAATGATCTGATTAGATTTTGGGGTCCTTAGGTCAAAGGTCACAGGGCTCATTATACATGCAAAAATAGCTCATGATCTCATGGTCCGATTGGCGGATTCAGACCAATCTTGGTTTATGTATGTATCTTGGAGAGCCAATGATGTGATTAGATTTTCGGGTCATGAGTTCAAAGGTCACGGTCACATGACTAAAAATATATGCAAATATGCCTTATAAATTCAGCGCATGTTTATTTGGGCATGATAATTTACATGGATCACTTTAAAATTGCGTGATGGCGGAGGCATAATTGAAGATCCATCTAGTTTTGTTAGTACTTAATTCCTCTTTGTTTCCACCTCTTTCTTTTCTGTCTTTCATTTGTTAAAGGGCAAATGGAGACCTGGGAGATGGAAGATCATCAACAGATCCTCCGCAGAAGAGACTAAGATCGAACTCGTAGCGGGCATTCAGCAAGATCCTCCTTCCTCGATCGTCAGTGCGTCTAGCTGTAAAGGAAATAAGTATGATGTGCGTAGAGTGACTGTTTGATAAAGGCAGCTGAGAACAAACCCAATGAAGATATCTAAAGGCACATCAAAGGTTGAGACTGTGTAGCCATTGAGTTACGATACCACCTCTCATGCTACAAGGCATTCACTAGATATTTGACTGTCGGACAGGTGAATACAAAAACTGGATGAACTAAGTTGGGGTCATTCTTAATCATTTGCCATTTTCTGAGATGGCGTCAAGGGATCAAGTCGGCCAAACTCCAAGATTGGATATTTATCCATCATAGATGCAAGCCCAACAGATATGGGTACTGTCTTGACCATACCAACTACAGCTGGAAAGCATTGCTGTTGTCTTTGACCGGGCCATCTATGCAAAGGCACAGCTAATTCGTTGGGGTAATGAAGCCTTCATGAAGCGACTTGTACTGAGAATTGGGGTATTTCTTACAGCGATGTCGTACATAGACTGCATCGGAAAATATTGACGATATGTCTGCATATTTGTATGAGTTCAGACTATACAGATAGTACTGTATAAGTAGACCTACAGTCAACTCTGCTTAAGTCGAATTTGCATAAGTCTAATAATCGCCTAAGTCAAAGATGTTATCAATTTCTTTCTTAGATGAAGCAATTCAACCCCAACGGATTAAACTAATACAGAGTTGACTGTATTTGAAAACAAATAGGATGTTGCAATGTCATGGTGAAGTAAAGTGCAAAAGGTAAAAACTTTTTATTTAACTTACATTGTGACATTTCTTGCCACATACAACACCTACAATCGTTAATTTCATCAACATCATCGATCAAATGTCATTGTTTGTATTTAATTGAGTAGAACATTTCTTTTCCAACAAAATGATACCATAATCATTGATTTTTGGTAAGGCGTTTGGATTCTAGGGCTATTTTTAAATTTAGACACGTCATGATGTGCACTTGGACTTTTATAGTTTTACAAGTTTACAAGTGACATGAATAATACTTTTTCTTATGATTATGATTGTTTAAAAGTTTCTATTATAAAAAGGATTATTCATCAAATTGCAAAACCGTTGGTTTATATTTTTAATAAGTCTATGGAAACTGGCTTAGTACCACAACAATTAAAAATTGCTAAAATTGTACCTGTTTACAAGAAAGGTGACTCTCACTTACTGAAAAATTATCGTCCCATTTCTATTTTACCATGTTTGTTTAAGTTACTTGAAAAATGTGTATTTAATCGTGTTGTTTATTTTCTTAGTAACTTTAACATTCTTTGTAATAATCAATATGGTTTTAGGCGTAATCATTCTACAGCCCATGCATTAATTGACTTACAAAATTAAATTGTTTCTGCTATTACTTTGAATAATTATGGGATAGTGATTTGTATGGACCTATCAAAGGCCTTTGATATAGTAGATTATGATATATTGTTGTATAAATTAAATTATTATGGTATTCGTGGAACTCCTTTAATACACATTTTGCTAATTGTTCATCAACTCAAACCCCAATCCAACAAGGTGTACCCCAAGGTTCTATATTAGGCCCCCTGTTATTCTTATTTTATATTAATGATATAATTAAATCCTCTGATAAATTTGATTTTGTATTATATGCTGATGACATGCTGATGACTTTTAGTTAATTTTGAGAAAACACACTTTGTTCCATTTTTAAATAAATATAGTCCTGTATTAAATACACTTCAAAATATTGAAATAGCTATTTGTTCAAACTCGTTACAAAAATCAGATAGCGTTAATTTCCTTGGTGTATTTATTGACAAACATTTAACTTGGAGCGTACATACTGAATATATAATTAATAAAGTCTCTAAGTGCATTGGAATTTTGTATAAACTTAAGCATTACTTACCCTTGTTCGCATTGAAATATTTATATAATTCTTTGATATTGCCCCATTTGTCATATTGTGTTGTTGTATGGGGAAATTCCTCTCAATTTGTTATAGACTCATTATTAAAGTTACAGAAAAAGACCGTACGAATTTGTACAGAAAGTAATTACTTAGCTCATTCAGCTCCATTATTTAAAATGTTGAACTTTCTGAAGTGTTATGATTTATTTTTGTACTACATGTTATTACTTGGCTTTAATTATTTTCAAAATGTATTACCTTTAAATATTTCAGAGATGTTTTGTCTTAATCAAAATATTCATACATACGGACCCGCATAGGTAATTCATTTCATATGTATAAAGTTACCACAACTCTTGCTAAAAAATCTGTTCGGTTCAATCTGCCAAATGTTTGGAATATGTTACCAAGTTCTATTCGGTCTCATTCTAATTTAAGATTATTTAAAAAATCGCTCAAACACCATTTTCTACAAAATTATTGATATTGTAATATACATTTGATCCTCTTAAATAAGATTCTTTTTTATTATTTGTTATTGTTGTTGATTGTGAATTATCATTTTATTAATTGTGCCAAACTGAAATAATACGACTTCCTGAGAATTTACTCACAAGGCCCTATGGCCTTTTTACAGTTCTTTCATTTCATTTTATTAATTTTTATATGGCTTATGCTAAATTGTTAAAATATATGTATGCATTTATGTATGTATCTGTATATATTTTGTATTTTTATCTTTGATTGAAATGAATAAATGTTGGCTTCTTGCCTTCGTACATGAAATGTATGTGCTTTAAATTGATCTTTGGTTATGAAGGTATGCTTATGTTTCGCAATTTTGTTTAATGCTCAAAATGGTCTGAAACGCACCCAAAATGATTTATGGATCATTTGGAACACTTTTTCGGTTTTAATGCACCTAAGATTATGTGTATAATATGGTTCATAAATGACTTTCACTTATGAAGATTATCACTTATTGACTCTTGTGACTTTTAAAAAGTGACATTGTCGCCTGTGATGTGTGCTAATTCATGCATGGCATGGCGGACCAAGTTTATTTTCACGGAGACGTTAGCCCACAAGTTAAGAAATAATCCTCCCAAATTGTGTTACTCAAATTTATTAGTTAAAAAGTTACGCTATTTTGATTAGGGGAGGGGGCTTACTTTTTGGTTGTGATTCTGATAATAATTTTCTAAGAGATTTGAAACTTAAATATTGTCATTGTCGATATTTCCTCTTCATCAAGTAATTGTGAACATTTGTGTATGCTTTGCATACTCGGTAATGCAAATTGATCTGTTGTAAATGATTCTCTTCTGAGACTATCAAAGTTCATTTCATGCAATGAAAATACAAATGTCAGTTTCTCTGTGTTTAATTGGTTTGTGCATATGTGTGTCATACATTTAATTAGTGTAATTATGTAGTGTTGGTAGTTACGTTTACTGAACATAAAAGATTTGACATAAATATGCATACATGCAAAAATGTGCGTGTTTTCCCAACCTAAAACAAACAAAACGCTGTTAGTTGAAGATGGTATGGGAAGTTTTGGTTGTGGTTGTTGTTGTGGTGATCCTGTTTGTGGTTTTTTTTTTTTTTTTTTCAAGTTATTGAAAGCAATGTTTGTGGTGATGGAGGTAAAAGTGGTATATGTTCTGGTGAGTAGTGGATTTGGTAGGGTGGTGAGGGTATTGGAGGTGGTTTAGTAAAGATGTTAGTGGCGGTATTGTTATGTAGTGGTATAATAGTTATAGTGGTAGCAGTAGTGGAGGTGGTCGTCATAGTACCAGAGGTTGCAGAACCACGCCCCCCCCCCCCCCCCCCTCCCCCCACACACACACAGACACACACATACACAAACACATTTTTTGGTCTTAAAACAAAATTACACAAGCATAAAAGAACAATTTAATAAAACTCATTGTGGTGTGAGATGGATGGGGAAGGAGGGAACTCCTCAATTGCTCCCCTCATCCCACCCATCCCGGATGCGACCTGTTTTTGTTGTCGAGTCCGACCCACTCCCACACCACTTTTTATTGTTATATTAACCCATTGATTACGGGAACCGGATGGGCTATGTATATAATGTCTATGAGTATTTCAAAATCTCGAGGGTAACAGGTTAACTTGTTCTTTTGTAAAGCGCATAAAGATGTTAATCATATTATGCGCTATATAAATGTAATTTATTATTATTTCTATTGGTTATATATAAGTACTTGGTTATGCTGATGGTAGTGAGGGTGTTAGGGGTATATAATGGTGATTGTAATGGAGGTGGTGGTTGTAGAGATGAGGGAGTGGTACTGGTGGTAGTGGTGATTGTGGTAACAGTAGTAGCATACACACACATCAACAATAATTGGCAGCATGGAAATCTGAAATGGGGGGGGGGGGGGGGTCTTAATAGCTGACTACAAGCACGAAATATAGGGTCTTTTGAGCAACGAAAATCGTGATACGGGAGTTAAGGGGTTTATGAAGAATAAAACCTACGAAATATGGGCATAATACATGAACTTGGAGTTACCAAACGGGGATCGCGGAACTTTCTTTTTCTTTTGGCTTGAAAAATAAGCACAGAACAACATAACAGTCAAAATGTGGTCAGCCCCCCCCCCCCCCCTCCCCCCACACACACACACACTTTCAAAACTGTTCCACGGCCCCCTGCCCCTGCCCCCTGCCGGAACCCCTCGAATGGAGGGTACTACATGTAGTCTAAGAAGCTGACTAGAAGGAGAATAATGGACTTGAGCCCCGACTACTTATCAAGTCAGTCATGACATCTACACTATACCCCACTAAACGGACTTGTAGTTAGTCATGTTAGTAAATGTGTTGTTTGTATGGGATAATTCTGAGTGGGTAGGGCATACCCCCCCCCCCCCCCCCCCCCCCGTCCGTGATCGCCTATGATTGTAGGTAATAAATTGACACACTCATTTAATGTAACTTTTGTTCTTTGCTTTGTCTTCCCTCGCAACTATGTTTACAATTATTTACCCACACTAAAAATAAAATGTCTCTTAAATCATACAAGCTTACCCTAAATATAGAGTCAGTAAACAAAATTATTTTTGATAGCGAAACGAAAATAATTTCAATTGAGGAATGCTTGTTGTTATCTAACTGGGAAGGATAGTCAACATATCATCTTGATCAAAAGCAATGCGCAATAAGGGATTTTATTTCCTTAGAAATTCCTGTAAATCGAAAGAATAATACATGTATTTGGATATACAGCTGAGTCCTCATATTGATAATATGACGGATGTTTACAACTGATGCACTAGAAAGGCGTGTCATTACGAGCTGAAACTCATGACTTCATACAAATAATTAGGCTACTTTAATTTAGTTGTAATGTGCACCTGATGTGAAACTTTTGTCAACAAAATAACACCTCACTATATTCGAGGCAGAGTTAACTAAGTTATTGGTGTCACTAATTTATCTTATACAACGGGACGTCCATTAGTCATCCTATCCGACGGATTGAGTGTTTCTGCAGGAGAACGGAACTCGAAAGTCGATAACAAACAAGAGTTAGCTTGAATGTAATGCGTCATAAAAGACAAAGTAATATCATCTGTTGAATAGATCATAATGTGAATTCAACCAGCTGCGATATTTAGATGAGTTCAAGCAAAGATTTTTTCCTATCCAAGCACTGATGTGTAATATTACGTTATGAACTAAAACTAAATTATGTCAGAATGCTTGTCAGTTCTATTTTTAATTTGAGATCATGTGTGCTGATTATGTTTTAGAAATTCAGAACACGTTTTTTTATCAATTTTCTTTACAAATGTTCAGAAAATAACCAGTATCAATTCTTTGACAAAATTGCTTATTGTCATATACAGTAAGATAATATTTATTTAATGTTTGTTGTCATTCGTACAATTGTTAAACAGTTAATTTGCCTCGACATTCAAAATACAGTAATGCATGAAATGATTCACGCTTATTAAAAATATATTTCACCGTGTAAACAAGTGAAAGTACGCCATCTACGGGCGGCTGACTAGCCGTATTTTTCTAGGGAAATTAAAGGCATAGCTGAGCTGCAGTAACCATACAGTATTATAAAAACTATTGTTATTTTCTTGTTATCAGCCGGCCGTCACTGCACTGTTATACAGTATTTTGAGAGTCCTCAGCTAATTATAACACCATGGATGAGAGAGAGGGCTTGTAGACATAATCTGTAATCCTAGAATAAGAAGCACAATGGCAGTGAGTGGGCAAAATACAAGATTAAGACGATGAAGACTATGAAATCCAGTAATTCCGGTGAGTTCAGTCCAGTCCCACCTATTCATTGTTTATGTTAGTATGAAGTTAAGTGCAGAACTGCAGATGCAAGGGCAAGGCATTATGAATGCATTGACTGTATTTACAATCTAAGATTTTGCATGTAGTATCATATGAGATATGAATAAAAAATATTGCCAGAAACAAATTGTATTATTAAAGTGATATAAGACATGGATAACAAAACTCTAGATCGACAAATCTATCGCTTTCATGGCCTTTTTGACATTATTATTGTTATTTTCACTGTCGGATAGAATGCCGACAGTGAAAATAACAATAATAATGTCAAAAAGGCCATGAAAGCGATAGATTTGTCGATCTAGGATAACTCATCGGTACAGTTAACTGTGTCAGCGCTGTGCGTAAGCACAGCGCGCTGTGAAGCGACGTCGATCAAAACTTTGGCAGGGATTTTGCGATGAGGTGTTTTAGGCACCTTTAACCATATCATTTATTAATTTTATCTACTTCTAGTACCGACTGAAACCCCCAACCCTACCGTACATCATATTTTATTTCTTTAAAAAAATGATAACTTACCTCAAATTGATGATTTATCTCGAGTCGTAGTGCTTGTTAGAATCCGGCTTTTTTTTTTCGATCGCTGCAATAATACTCATCGGCATCGCACACGATGCCGATGAGTTTTGAGGTGACGTCATTATTGCCGCGATGAGTATGGGGTGCCGTCATTATTGCAGCGATCGAAAAAAAAAGCCGGATTCTAACAAGCACTACGAGATAAATCATCAATTTGAGGTAAGTTATCATTCTTTTTAAAGAAATAAAATATGATGTACGGTAGGTTGGGGGTTTCAGTCGCTACTAGAAGTAGATAAAATTTAAAAATGAGATGGTTAAAGGTGCTCTCATCGCAAAATCCCTGCAAGTTTCGATCGACGTCGCTTCACAGCGCTGTGCTTACGCACATCTAGCACTTTTTCATCTAGCACTGACCGCGACTCGTACGCACTCTAAGACTGAGACCATTATATAATATATAATGCACAGTAAACAAGTTTGTGAGATTACCAAAGATGTAAAAATATTTTTAGCTATAATAAAGCATTATCTAACCCAAATAAGCCAACTGTGAATAGTGGGAGGGTAGAATAGAACACATTTTGAAACTTACCTTGAGCTTTCTGATGTAAAAGGTACTTTTAATTCCCATTTTAGAATAATGAGAATATATGATCTTTAGTTTGAAGGTGAAGAAGTGATTTCTTAAAACTTCAAGCTAACGCTGTAACCGATTATCGGATCGGCATCCGATTCCGATCCGATCAGGCCTGATCGGATCGTTTCTGCCGATTTTCCGATCATGCAGAAAAATCGGAAGATCGGAAAAGATCGGCAAAAAAAATCCCAAAAAACATATTTTGAGAAAATAAATGAGTACCAAAGCAACAAATATCCATATTTAAAAGCAAGGTAATTTTGAATGGGTAGTTCGAGCAAAAAAATAGTTTTCTAGAACTCTAGCGCTTGTTCAATAACGTCTTATCGATAACTACATGTATTAGGAGATTGCAAGCGCTTACGAGATTGCCGGCGCAGCTTGTTCACGATGTATATGTACGAATATTTACGTATGTAAACGTTTGTACATCGAGTCAATGGCGTAGCTCGCGAGCATGCTTCCGAGTCTTTGTCAAAACCGCGCGTAAATGTTGACAAAGACAAGGGAGCGCCGTGTACGGCGCGCATGCTCGCGAGCTACGCCATTGACTCGATATACAAACGTTTACGTACGTAAATATTGAGGGGGGTGCCGGTATTAAAACCACTTCGAACTTGTGAAGCTAAAAAACAATGCGTGCGTTTGTAACCGCTATTTCAAAAATCAATTAATACATTGCAAATCTGAAAATCGCAGCGGAATCTGCACTATTTTCTCATTGGGTGAATAAAGTTTCAAGAAATTTGTCCCATGTTTAAGTCTAAAACTGTTAGAAATGTATTGGGGTGCAGATTTTGGGGGTCTCTCAATCATACTAGTACTTGTAGTACCAAATACTTTCCTAAGTACTAACATTTTGTATTGCCTGCCAGTTATGAGGACCTCTTGATTTGTGATATAGTCTAAGAAACAAATGCAGAATTAATTAATTTTAGAATGTTATGTGAGTGATGAAATTGACTATGATCAGTTGAAAATACATTTTTGTTTAGTTTATGTTAAGCTGTGAAAGATTTGCATTGAACTTGTCATGACAGCAACATTGTGTTGTTCATTCTCTCAGATATTGATTTCATGTTCAACCACTGAATGAACTTTGCCGGTTTTATACCCGATTTCAAATATGTTGGAGCAAATAAATCAAATAAAAGCCAACTGTTAACAATTTACACACATACATTCCATCTTAAGGAAATTCACACATGCAATTTGATAACTGAGTGAGAGTGTTAAGTTGACGAGGAGATTCACATGCATAATGAATTACAGTTTCATTTAAACATCAGAGCCCTTAATCATAAAGCTTTCCAAAATGTATCTAATTTTAAATTTGCCAATAACCAGTTTATATTTTTGAAATGAATTCTCTTTATAATTCAAATTTTGTTCCGATTTATATATACATTTTTTTAGGACTAATTCAAGATCATGGAACTGTTGACGGCATGAGAGCACATTTCACTTTTCCAGTGGAGCAGAAAGAACACTAAGAACTTAAGGTATGTTTATTTTCATGACACATTTGCTCATGCCACATTTTTTCTTGGCCAAAGAGGAAGCGTACAAATGAGTACCGGTACATGTTATGGCAAATAGGCCTATCTATGATTTTCCCCGGCTCTCTGTTCCACATTGAAATGGATACTGTGCTTATAGACTGGCAGCGGTTTTGTGCATTGTTAGAGCATGCCGAGTCTTTCGGTTCCTAGGATGGATAAAGTTGCCAAATATGATTTCTAATTTGAGGTCCCTCAATGGGATAGCCGTGTAATATGCTGTAAAATTTTATGAAAAATGTACATTTACTGGAAATTGTATTACTCGTAGTGCAAACCCATCCATACATTATTATGTCTTCAAATGTTCATCCATTCCGAGTCGGAGATGAACTTGAAAGTACACACTTTAATGCCAGTCTCCTGTTGAAATGTCAGTTTCCTCATTTGGTAAACCTGTATGGGACTTAGATTCTTTGTAATAACGTATTTAGATTGAATTTAAAAACTAAAACAGTAGATTTTCGAACCAGAGATAACAATTTAATGATTAGTGTCAGTGACAATGGGACAATGCCAATGGCTCAAATGCATTTGAGTCTATACAAAATTATATGAAGTACGTATTTGTTTTTTACTACAGCTGCTCTCCATCCAGCCAGGGTATTTGCAGAGTGGGGCCTGCCGTGGAGCCAGTTTCAACCATTGGACTGGATGAGGTGATGAATTAAGCAATCGGAGTCACCATCAGGACAGCTTTGATGTGTCAGGGCGGACATAGCACCCATTTCAGCGACAGTCACGGCAAGAATGGTACGGTCTGATGTAGACGCGGATGTGACAATGATTTCGACCACCGTTATCGTAGTGAAGCACACTTCGACATCTTCAAAGAGCCGTAGATTGTTCCTTGTAATCTCAAGACTAGTTTTGGAAACGCCCCCCTCTCAAAAATGAAATTGAAGCTCTTACTACCAATCATATAAAAGAATATGTTTTTACTAATACGGGGCGTTACAAATTTTGCCGGGAAACCGCCTACTAATTGATATATTTGGTAAATTATTATATCGGTCCGGCCTGGACAGATATCAGGACGGTTAGATTTTAAATTGTTGAGGCTTTGAAATAAATAAAAAATGCTCGTAGACTACTGTAAAAACAATCTGAATAGCTTTTAAAAAAGTCGTTGATGATATTTCTATTGAGTAAAACATTAAATGCACAATTTTGTAAGAACAAAGACTAAAACCAATGTTTGTTATTTTGTTTTAAAAAGCACCCCTTGCATTGTAAGTTCGTTGCTGGGCAATTAAAAGGGCAAATTGGCCGATATTATCGTTAAATATCGATTTTTTTTTTGATTTTATTTTCAGATAGAGTACTTTAATACCTATCCGATGATATATTTAGAATCCCCATATATGCCCTACTTTTTGAGAAAATCAAAAATAACAAAAGGACAAATTGAAATAATTGCGCGTATTTGGGCAACAAAAAGGACAATAACGTTTTTCACGAACTGCCGAGCGGTGTTATTTAGATAAGAATAAATACACTTATAACGAATGAAGTGTGTTATTTGACTACTTGTCCGTAAAAACATAGTATTGGTTACAATATCTGCACATACGTAAGGCCACAAGTTTAGCCAATTTTAATTGAAGCGGCGACGAAATTACCCTTTTGCATGTTTGGCATACACGACTCAACGCGCTCCTCGTGCGCGTATTTGCCCTTTTTGTTGCCCATTATCGCGCCAAGTCGCGCGCATTGGCTGTGCATTATCAATGCGCGTAAAAGGGCAATTGTATTATTGTCCTTTTTGCGTGCACGATATCGGCGCATCATATCGCGTGTAATAAGGACAATATAAGAAATGCGTAATAACTCTGTTAAAAAGAACAGAGCATACGCCAAATTAAACGACTTGGTGGGCTATAAAGCCTACCTAACCTTTTCACTAAACATAGTTACTGAATTTTGCATTTAAAGAAAATAATTGCCCAAAATGTTGTTTCTTCAAAAAAAAGTATGTATCGTTTTTTGCTATCGATACCGTCAATTTGTCCTTTTAATTGCCCATCGACGAGTTGTAACAGCTCTTTTTGAATGATAACAACGGTTTTACTTAGTCATTTGTAATTATGTATACTTTTCGAGCATCGTGAAGTTATAAACTATTACTTTGTTCCGTAATGGTGCACGTTTTGGTTAATAAAATTAAATTTGACCAAGCTGGTATTTAACTTTATGATTTCTGATTGATCAAGTTTCATAGAAGGTAGGTTCATTCAGGAAATACAAACATTATTAAAGGGGTAGTTTAGTTTTGGTAAGGCTGAACTTTAGTAACCAAACCTGGACAGTAACATTATAAAATAATTGTCACAACTCCACCATGCTCGAAAATGTATACAAAATTACAAACGACTAAGTAAAACGCCTGTCATTATTCAAAAAGATTCATTTTTTTACACAAGAGGGCGCTTTTCTAAAATGGCATTGGTTTCAACCATTGTCATACAAAATTATATTTTTTTTGAAATGATGATTACATTATGCATGTGATATTTTATTGTAATGATGATTAAATAGAAAGATCAGCAACTATTTTAAAAGTTATTTTGACAATTATTAAAAAAAGTGCAATCATTTTTTATTTTTTGAAAAAATAATCGAATTATTGAGGCCCCAAATAATTATCAGATCAAATAGATATGGCGTTTCTGGGTCGATTTTGATGAAAAAAGTTTATTCTACTATTAAAATGGCATGTTCTCCCAAATTCAACACTCATTTTTTGATTACCTCACACAAATTTGTGATGTGCAGCTCCCTCTCTACCAAAACTAAACTACCCCTTTGATATCATATTTTTAACCAAAATAGATTTCAGGTAACAACAGAGAAACTGCGGTTGAATCAACACCACTAGTAATATGGTGTGTCCATAGTAACAAAAGATCTTCTATTATCTAAGTTTGATATCTTCAAGGTGATAACAATTGGTTTTGTCCCATGTCACTCTCTGGAATTCTACACGGAATTTTACACGGAAATCGTCATCAAACTCTAATCTTTTTATTGGCAATACAGGTATAATACAGAACTTACGGTGAACTTGAAATCAATCAACCTTTTTTTGTCAGTCAAATTAGAATTAGGAATTGCCACTTTAGTGTTGCCAATTGCCTAATTTGAGTGTTTGTGTCCTGAAATATTTATTATTCTCAAGTGGATTTAAATGGAATGTCAACTTGCAGTTTTACAAGTGCAGTTTATGCATTCAATAATTAGTAATTTACCATTGTTTTTTTTTGTAAACGTACACTTGATATATAGCAAAGAACTTACAGGTATGGAATATAGATGAAATGAAAGTTTCAAGTGATACAAATAATTGTGCTCTAAGACTACTTTATTATTGTACCTTTTAATTAAAATTATTTGCTATGAATTATATATTTTTTTTTTTTTTGCATCTTGAGTTTCGTGACTGTTTCTAATATTCAAATTGGTAACACGCTATTTTTCACTGTGTAACATCAAATTGGCAACTAGGCAAAAAAAAAGAAGACTGTAGTTTTGATTAACTTGGAACAATTGTATATTTAGTTGTAAAACATGGCAAGTTAAAATAAGATGTTGCCAATTTGAGTGTTTATTCTTGATGGATTAAAATAACTATTGTTAATTTTAGTTTTCAGTTCAGTGAGGCCATTTTATATTTAATTTTGTTTGAAATGTATACATTACATTAACATGTACATGCATGTATGTAACATGTGCATTATTATTTGTTAATTATATGCAAAAATGGTCACTTCATGGAGATGCATGTTTTTCCAAAATGCACAACATTTGTGCTTGTGAGAAAGAGTTTTAGCTATTGTCCATAATTGTCCATTATGCAACACATTTTACATCCTCCCCAAATAAAGGTTATGAAAACCAATTGTTGAAGACATATTGACGTGTTGGCCCACTGTCTAAATGGGCCTAAAATATAACAGCCAGTAAGACTTTTCCTTCATCAAGCATTGACTCAAAGCACCATTAAAAAAATGCATGTCTAAACGTACTTTTCTTGGTATTGTTGTTTATTAGAAATTACACCCTATCCGACCAAATGACATGTTTACTTAGTAACTTAATAATAATAAATTAATAGTAATATAATAATAAGTGTCCCGTTCTGTTTTTTTTTTTGAAGGGCCACCCTGTATAAATAAAATATTTTGATATCAAATTGTACAACTATGAGCACATTTGAAATTGAATGATTCTTATTTCACATATATTTATTGAACTTTAAAATGTAATTAAAACCAAAGTTGCATGAGTAAACTAATATTTGTCCTACAGCAAGTCCTGTAAACATTGTTTGTTATAACGAGGTCCTTGGGACTGTGAAAACTACCTTGTTATATCAGGGTAAAAAAAACAAAGAAATACTAAGAGCTGTGGGACCGAGAAAAGCACCCTGTTATAAGTGCGGGATTGTGTTATATCTGACCTCGTTATAACGAAGTTCCACTGTATAGTAATTGGGATTAATTATGTTCATGTCAACTTATTTGTTGTTTGAAAAATATATTGAATATATAATTTTTATATTATTATTATTTATTATTATTATTATTTTATGTTTATGTACATTTCTACATGCCTGAATTGTCATTGTTACAGGGATTGAAGTTCAAATGCATATACGCACAGTTAATGTGAGCACTCATCTAGAATCCTGTAAGAATGATGTTGCTAGGTTAACAAGGATGATCTATAATAAATATTAATTTTTCTTTAAATCGTGATGTCCAGCGCCTCTTTTTATAATTATGACTTGGAAGTTCGAGGTTGTTTCGTTTGTGACTTGCATGTAATTGGGTGTGATTTGCATGTGTGCAGAAGATGAAACAGATAAAAAAACATGGAAGTATTCTTTATCCAATAAGAGTGATGAGTGATTTCATACAAAATCTATTTTAAGAAATTGTCAACTTGAACGTTCCCTAAGCATAAAGAATAAAGGGGCCCTGCAAACCAAATGCATGTTGACTTCTGTTTATCTGTATTAGTGTGCACATTCATTATTTGTAAACGGTTTGACCTAAATATGTTTTGTATATTTTCAAACATTTTATCATTTATTCATCGGGGAAGGAAGAGGGAGTGTGTGTGTAGGGGTGTGGAGGGGGTGGAGGCAGGTGGAAAAAGAAGAGGGAGGGTGTGTGGGGGTGGGGAGAGGAGGGAAGGAGGCGTGGAAGGTAGAGGGAGGGTGTGTGGGGTGGGGAGGGATGGAAGGAGATGGGGAAGGAGGGGTGTGTGGGTGGGGAGAGGAGGGAAGGAGGCGGGGAAGGAAAAAAAGAGGGTGTGTTAGGGTGGGGAGGAGAGGGAAGGAAGAGGGAGGGTGTGTGTGGGTGGGGAGAAGAGGGAAGGAGGCGAGGAAGGATGAGGGAGGGTGTGTGGGGGTGGGGAGGGATGGAAGGAGATGGGGAAGGGAGGGGTGTGTGGGTGGGGAGAGGAGGGAAGGAGGCGGGGAAGGAAAAAAAGAGGGTGTGTTAGGGTGGGGAGGGGGAGGGAAGGAAGAGGGAGGGTGTGTGTGGGTGGGGAGAGGAGGGAAGGATGCGGGGAAGGAAGAGGGAGGGTGTGTGCGCGTGGGGAGGGGAGGAAAGGAGGCGGGGGAGGAAGAGGGAGTGTGTGTGGAGGTGGGGAGAGGAGGGAAGGAGGCGAGGAAATAAGAGGGAGGGTGTGTGGGGTGGGGAGGGGATGGAAGGAGGTGGGGAAGGGAAAGGGAGGGTGTGTGGGGTGGGGAGGGGATGGAAGGAGGCGAGGAAGGAAGAGGGAGTGTGTGCGTGGGGGGTGTGGAGGGGATGGTGGCAGGTGGAGAAGGAAGAGGGAGGGTGTGTGGGGGTGGGGAGAGGAGGGAAGGAGGCGAGGAAGGAAGAGGGAGTGTGTGCGTGGGGGGTGTGGAGGGGATGGTGGCAGGTGGAGAAGGAAGAGGGAGGGTGTGTGGGGGTGGGGAGAGGAGGGAAGGAGGCGGGGAAGGTAGAGGGAGGGTGTGTGTGGTGGGGAGGGGATGGAGGGGGGTGGGAAGGAGAGGAGAAGAGGGATGGTGTGTGTGGGTGGGGAGAGGAGGGAGGGTGTGTGGGGGTTGGGAGGAGAGGAGGGAAGGAGGCGGGGAGGAAGAGGGAGGGTGTGTGGGCGTGGGGAGGGAGGAGGAAAGGAGGCGGGGGAGGAAGAGGGAGAGTGTGTGGAGGTGGGGAGAGGAGGAAAGGAGGCGAGGAAGGAAGAGGGAGGGTGTATGGGGTGGGGAGGGGGAGGGAAGGAGGTGGGGCACGAAGAGGGAGGGTGTGTGGGGTGAGGAGGGGAGGAAAGGAGGCGCGGAAGGAAGAGGGAGTGTGTGGGGTGTGGAGGGGATGGGGGCAGATGGAGAAGAAAAAGGGAGGGTGTGTGGGGGGTGGGGAGAAGAGGGAAGGAGGCGGGGAAGGTAGAGGGGAAGGTAGAGGGCAGGTGTGTGTGGGTGTGGAGGGGAGGGAAGGAGGCGGGTAAGGAAGGGGGAGTGTGTGGGGGTCAGGAGGGGAGGGACAAGGGTGGGGAAGGACGTGGAGGGTGTGAGGGGGTGGGAAGAGGAGGGAAGGCGGCGGGGAAGGAAGAGGGAGGGTGTGTATGGGTGGGGAGGGGATGGAGGGAGGCGGGGAAAGAGGGATGGTGTGTGTGGGTGGGGAGATAAGGGAAGGAGGCGGGGAAGGAAGAGGGGGTGTGTGTGGGCGGGGAGGGGAGAGAAGGAGGCGGGGAAGGAAGAGGGAGGGAGTGTGAGGGTGGGGAGAGGTGGGACAAGGGTGGGGAAGGACGAGGAGGGTGTGTGTGGGGTGGAGAGAGGAGGGGAGGAAGGAAGACCTCTAGACCTATAGGCCTGGAATCATAAATTTTGTAGGCAAGTACGTAGGCTATAGACTAATTTTAACCTTGTCTCTTTTAATTTGCAACAATTAATCTTATTTGTCCATTTGTGAGGAATGTGGTCAATTGCTCATGCAGTGCATGAATTATTCATAAACGGGTCTGGAAATAGACTATCAAGATAGGATCACTGTACACATTTACAGTACGTTATAATGCAGTCGGCATGGTTGGAAGACAGATTATGGAAAGGGGACGGTAACCCACCGTGTCCCATCAGATTACAGAAGATGTCATCCCTTCAGTATTATACCGTGTGCCTTTTGTCACCTTTTACGGTGGCATACAGTGTGCTTTTTGTGAATCGGGTGTAAAAACTGTAATGTTTGGTGTGCTGGTATGATCACAGTGTATATCCATCATGTCCCTTGACCGGCGGGGTAGTAAAGGAAATGTAATTCGCTATGAGACTCACATGAATAGCGCTATATAAATAGCCGTTGTTGTGTTCTTATTATTACTATCAAACAAACGTGTATCAATACATTACAGTGCCCAACCCACATGCATAAGGGCGCTTTGACGGTGTATCCAGAGTGTGTTGATTAAAGTGAGGTATGGTGAACATGAGTAACCACCATTGTATATTGTGAAAGTTGGAACATCACATGAAAATAGTACATTTTTAAATGGTGTGATGCACACATTATTAAAAACAACTATTGTAAAACCAGTAACAACATCAACACAGGTATGACTCCGAAGCTTTTCAACATTTCACCACAGGTGACAGCCACGGCGACTTTTTTGTTTGCATTAAAGTACCAACGAAAAGAAAATTATAATTTTGGATCAATAGCGAGATAGGAGCTTACACATTGAGATAACTTATAGGCCCCATGTCAAGTGACCCAGCAATTATAAAAACCCATCACAGGATCGATTCTGAATGCTCTCCGAACAAAATATTGTAGCGAAACAAAGATTATTAGATGTTTTTGTAAGGTTATATATAGGCTTTCATTTAGTGTTCATTTTGTGAACAAAGTCTATGGGTGTTAGTGCTCATGCATATTTATGAGGTTGTTAGCATTGTTTTGATTAGAATTATGATGTTTTATGCAAGTTATGTCAGTTATGGTTAACGGGATCTAGTAACTTTGTTGCCATGTGCACAAAGTGATAAATGGTTGGTACAATGTATATGGTTGTTATCTGATATGTCCACAGAGTATTGTGCGAAAATTTCAAGTTAAATGGACGTTATATGGTCAAGTACGGAGCACAAATGCAAAGTGATGTTCACTAACTCATTGCACCCGCTTAGCACACCGATTTGCGCGATCCGTTCGATAATTTAACATCTGAACACTTCAATCGTAAATATATTTTTAACGAAAGGGAAATTTGGAAATCCGAAACCTGTCCCAAGCTTTTTTTGTTAAAACAAATACAACACGGTATGAGGGAACAGCTATAGTTCCAATTGGATTTTATGGATTTGGACAATGTTACTAAGTCCCATTAAGTAAAGGGGCACTTTTTATTGGCGTTCATGATTGGGTATAATGTGAGCCCTTTCATTTTATATGCTGATCGTTACGGTGAGTGAAGGGTTGCCATAATAAACAGGGGTTACAATTGTAACTTTGTATTTTGTTACTGGTGTATTAGTTTAAACAAAATGTTATATATAATAAAACCATACTGGCAGCTTTCGGTGTCAAGTTTCGGTTTGACACATCACAGGGTGCTAGATGAATGATCGATGTGCATTGTGATATGTTGCACTATCTTTGGTTGACTCGAGGCCATAGATTTCTCCGGTGGTAGCAACACTCCAGCTCGCTGGCGACAATTAGGGTAGCCAGGATTGCTAGGAGGGAATTATCTGCGGGAGTTTGGTGGCTGCTCTGGCAGCGTAGTGCCAATACCGAGTTGGGATTTGATTGTTTCTCTTACCAACGCCTAGCTGAGTTGTTAATTAAATGAGAAGGGGTCCAGTCATTACCTCTTGGTATCCAACGATACCAACGCCTAGCAAAGTTCATCAAAATCTGGTTCTTGAACTACCCGGGTGGTATACTTCCGCCCAAACGAATCTATGTCTACAAGAACCGCTCGGCCCATCCTCATCTGGCAGTGACGGCACGGGGGCAGCGGCATCCTGACACGAACCAGCACTCCCCTGCCTAGCCAGGTAGAGGTGAACGCTACAATATATTTATATCTACAGTATATACATGTATATTCTTAACTAAACAGTATGTGTGTATATAATAGGCCTACCTGTATTTGGCTTTGTATGTTATTAAGCTCAGTTATCTGGTTGTAATTACACTTTTATTGAAAGAAGGGTTGGCTCAATTAAAACAACAATTTAAATCAATGCGTGTCTTGGTAATCACTGACTTGAATCACCTCAATAGGCTTCTTTGGTAAAGAACACGCTTCATTTGTTCTCAATTAATAGATTGCGACACATTTTCCCCAATAAAAATGGTTTAAGAATGTCAAATAATGCCAATATGGTAAGTTTATTGACCAGTCTACTTGTTTAGGATGCGGTATGCAAATAAGCTGCTGATTAATATTCATAATGTCATAGTTTCATAGATAATAGATGTTTACATTTTTTCATTTTGGAAAGATATTTCTTGAGATCCCTGTATGCCCAGAACAAATGGTAAGGGACCTAGTGCTTTTTTTAATGAGCTTGTATTTGATGTTTTGAATTATAATCATATTCTGATTTTAGTAAAGGGATAGTACAGTTTTGGTTTAGAGGGTGCTTCAAGGATTTTTTTGTGAGGTAATGATTGTAACTAAGTGAAACATATTTTGAATAAAGCACATCATTTCTAAGAAAATATAAACTATGTTTGGTAAAAATAGGTTCAGAAACAGCTGAAATATCCATAAATGTATCCTAATGGAATGAAATTTAAGCCCTAACATTTTTAATTTAAGAAAATATTGACAAAGCCTACACATTTACAAAAATGTACCAAAGTGGCTTTAACATTGTTTTGAAGACCTATCTATTGATACATCATTTGACTTAACATAACATGCACATTTTTGATAAGTATTGGTGGAAACTTTCAGGTGTCTAGAGGGCGCCCTTTTGTGTTAATAACTGCTTTTAAAAAAAAATGAAAATAGCCTTCTTGGCCGTTATGTTTTTCTTCTATACTATATTTGTTTTAACTATAAGTTTTAGTATTTAACAACGTGCAAGTTTTAGTTACTGAACTTCAGTTTGACCAGAACTGTATTATCATTTTACGTTAGGCAACATATTGTTTAAGAAATCTTAAAAATCAGCTAACTTTCGTATGGAACATTTCACAAAAATGTGTATACAACATGTCCAAAAATTAATTACAACGGGACTTTCTGCAACGATAACTTTACAGATAGTAGATCAATCAGAATGATATTTCAGGGCATGAAACTATAACTTATTACCTACATTATGCAGAAAATCATATTCGATTTGCTTCAGTGGTCATGGAGAATTGGGGATCTTTGTAAATAATGTCATGGGTCCGTTTCTTCCAAGTTTGACACTTGGATGCTCTTGGCACCCACATAAATGGAAATATTTTGCTCACAACTGCCAGGGCAACTAACGAATTAATTCAAATTGTGTGCATACCTTTATATTAATGGTGTGTACTGGTGTGAGGTTTTTTTGTTGAAGGATGTGAACAAAATATTACTCTTTAATCATTAATGTTCACACCTTAATAATGTTTACAAACCTCAGAAATATGATTCCCTTTTACTTCATTTGATTCATTATTTATTTCGTTAGTTGAAAATGCAGGAAACAAGAAGTTACTTTCTCAAAAGATATTTTTGTGCGAGAACAAAATGAACAACTTAGTATGTAAGGTGTAAACACAATAAATGCGTCTTCCTTCAAAACCTGGAGGGAAAGGACATTTGTAAATCCATATGAATATTCGCATTTTCCATCTCTATAATTTATTTTAAATATTTCTTACTACACGCATTTCCCTGTACAGGATATGAGGATTGCAAAGTTGTTTGATGCCATTCGAAAAGAAACAATCATTCAAATTGGAATTTAATTAAATAATATTATGAACAAATTTGTGTTTTTACGATCTTAATTTCTCAACCCTGTGTCTGGAGCTATTCAGATTGACCTTGTGTTGTTTTAAATCGTGATTATATTTTTGATCTTATTGATATGTTGGTTTCTGCAAATACAATAAACCCTTTAAAAATGTATTTAATACTAATTCGGATTTCCAATTTTAAAGGAGGTTGTTTGTAGTGGTAATTTTGTATTTATTTAAAGACACATTATTCTGTGCCATGGCAGTGTGTGGTTAACTTTGACGAATGTAGCTATTTTGCAAAGATCACAGTCAATAAAATCACACAAATACAATAGTTGGCACGATTCTTTTGTTACGATACATTTTAATGTACAGTATATAAAAGAATACGTATGATAAAACTAAAATAATCGTTTTTTTATGTTCATAGTAATGGGGTGACATTTAAACAAGAGACTTGTATGTATTATTATTATGATATCACACCCTTACAATTTAAATTTGAGAATAACTTTATGCCTGAAACATTTTGATCAACATCATCATACTAAATACAAAATATGGTGCTGAAGCACAACATGTCTACATGAATCTAAAGCGGAGTGGTAGAAAGAGATAGTGAGGGAGGGGGAGAGCAGAATGAAATAAAGAAAGTGGTAAAGAGACAACATTCAGTGAATTGTACAAGACAAAAGAGGAAAAGAGTTAAAGACCAAAGCTGGACACGCGGTTACGGGAATAATGCAACAACATCAATTAATCGTACTACAAATGTAAATGTAATTCCAAACAAGTCATAACTCAAAATTAAGACACAATTTCACAAACCTGCATATAGCACAAAGTAAATGAGATGTTAGGTTATGCTTTAAAAAAAAGTGTATGCCAGTAAAACATAAACATAAACAAGGCCCGGCCCTACTGCATATATCGTATTTATTTTAAAAGTTCATCATGAAAAGTTTACTAATTATGGATATACATGTATATGCACAATACCCGTAGTTTTTTTTTTTTTATGCAATCCTTAGTTATTTTGTTGTCAATATGAAACAAATTAATTAATAACAATTTTACTGCAATATGGATTTTTCATTCCCAAGGTTACCACTATAACGCATGATTTTCCATACATTATTACAATCTTAAATGTAAGTAGTCCTCATTCCCAATATTACCAATACTAATATGGAAAACATATTTTATGTGCAATGAAGGTTTGTATTTCTTTCTTTCTTCAATATAATACATATAAATGAATGAAAACGCATGTATATACAAATAAGCCAGCCATGTACAACTAGTAAGGAACCACGACCTCAAAACATGATAATGATGATCGACACAATATACGGTCTACAAAATAATTGAACCTATTTACAGAATATATTACATCAAGATGGTAATGTATAACAATGTATCAATTACTAAATATATACCGTTCAGATTATATAAATGTATAATATTTCATGCATATTTCATTTTTTTGCGACGAATATAAAATAACCTATTATATTTCTTAAGATATAACTCACAAGCTTCATATTGTATTAGTGGCCAAGACTGATACAACATAAGTGTTTATACATTTCAAGAATTGTCACCAGCATATCAGCAGCATTTTGATTATTGCGATGTCAATGATATGTATAAACAAATGTCATGAAATATAGGTTTTCCCATCCATTTTCAAACAATCGTCATTCAATTTCAATAATTGTTAACTTCAATTTCGTTCGATTTCGCCATTCATCACACAAGTTCGTTCTTTTGCAATCAAGTTCGTCAATGACCCTATCGTTTTAGTCAAAGCTCATTCAATTTCGTCCGGTCACTCCTGCCGGTGTACAATGTGATGATCAATTTCGTCATTGGGCATTTAATTTCGTTATTTCCCTATTCAAATTCGTCAAATTATTGAAAGCTGTATTTGATACTTTTGTTTCATCGGGTGCGGTTCCTTATTCCGAAGGTTCGTTATTCCGAAGGTTCGTTATTCCGAACACGCACATTTCCTATACCTGAGTGTTCGTTAATCCGAAAATGAAATAGGGTTCGTTAATCCGAACATTTGTTGCATTATTCCGAAGGTGCGTTATTCCGAAGGTTCGTTATTCAAGGAGTCGTTATTCCGAAGGTTCGTTATTCCGAAGGTCCGTTATTCCGAAGGTTCGTTATCCGAATGTTCGCTATTCCTAAAATGAAATCGGGTTTGTTAATCCGAAAATGAATTTGGGTTTGTTATAATGCTATAATTTCATATAAAGAGATAACATAAACTTAAATGTTTGATTGGTCTGGCCAAGGGAGGGAAAGGGGGAGGGGTATGCTTAATGCAGGCTGTAAATTAAATAAACAAAACACAAACTATAGTATAATAACAAGCCCGATTTAATTTTCGGAATAACGAACCCGATTTTATTTTCGGATCAACGAACCTTCGGAATAACGAACCTTCGGAATAACGAACCCGATTTTATTTTCGGATCAACGAACCTTCGGAATAACGAACCTTCGGAATAACGAACCTTCGGAATAACGAACCTTCGGAATAACGAACCTTCGGAATAACGAACCTTCGGAATAACTGAACCTTCGGAATAACAAACCTTCGGAATAACGGACTGTAACCGTTTCATCATCTCTTCATTATTATCCTTTGTTTATTTGCACCCAAATTCTATTTTTGTTTTGTGTCCTGTAAATTCATACAATTTTAGTATATCGTCTATTGAACAATTTTTGTATTTTATATATCATTAATTTATATGGTAATGTGTCTCCCAACACAGATCTATTGCATGGATCAATCAATCAGACTTTTGGTCAATTATCGTTTTGTAAATTGCACTATCGAAATGAATTGTTTGTGATCAGTTTATTATTTTATGAACAATATTAATTGTCAAACAATATTTATTATAATTTGTATTGCAGTTCAATGGACTTTATTACAAACGTGACCTTACATCACCAAACGACCGTTATGTTGCGGTGGTAGTTTGTTTGTTATTAGCTGAAATAGTAAAACTTTGTAATATGATATCCAGGATTGTGTTATTTCCTGAATGATGGTATCTTAATCTACTTTTTGTGAAATTTTGAGCATCACAAATCGTGTGTAAATATGATGTTTATTGATCATATTACTGCGCTTGAACAGATGCCAAACTTTGCCTCTGGTAACTCGTGTGATTAACTTTCCCTTATCCATTCTATAAATGCCGAGCGCCTGGCTGGAAGGCAGATTGAAGGTACCATTTGTAAAGTCTTTGGTATGACCCGGTCCGGATTCGAACCCGGGACCTACCGTGCATGAGGCGGACACTCTAACCGCTAAGCCACCATGCTCGGTCATGCTCGGCCCCCTTTTCTACCTTGTTCCAAATCTTGGGTGCTCATTTTGAAAGGGTTGCTTAGCCCTAATATGACAAATTGTATACCATTTTAAAGGTAATGACGTGTACTTGAATGCCATGTACACATGCTTACACAATTATTTTTCCCGACTTATTGGTCGTTTTGTGGTGTAAGGTCACAAATGCAAGTTGGCTTAGTTGTGTTTAAGAAGTCAAATTATTGTATTCTATTACAAATTATTACAACATGCAATTATATCTGTTTACACTATAAATGTTGTCTCATATGATGAAAATTAATGCATCATTAAAACAATATTGATGATATATTTGTATTGCAGTTCACCAGGAATTTGTCAGATTTGTTATGAGGGTTAAGTTCTTTGAATGAAAGAAAGTTAAAAATATTGATAAACAATTGGTTTTTGTATTCAATAAGAAAGTACGATGTTCACTTACATGTATTCCCCTGGATAAACACCGTAGAGCGAAAGCCCGTAACATACGCTATAATATATATTTTATACAAACAAATGCTGTTTTTTAATTGCTTTACTTTTTTTCAACCATTTTAATTGCTGCAAGTAACTGCAGGTCTTGTAACAAAATTTCTTATTGAGAAATCATATAAAATAATTTATTTATTCATCCCGGGTACATCCGATTTCCGCAAAACCGTTTTGATTTTTCTTTGGTACCATATTGCATTGTTCTTTTGTACTTTTTTTAAATGCTATTTGGTACTTGAGCTACACAGAACAATTTGAGTGATTCCTGGAGCTGTTTAAAACTCTGGAATGCTATTGTTCACATTTTCATTTTATATGCATACTACCTGACTGCAATATTCTTGTCATGTAAATGTTGGCTGAAACGTTGATTGAATTGAATTCTGGATTGTTTAGGCAACCAATTAGGCATACCTTGATAATATTTGTTTGCAGTATATGATACATCGATTGTATATTAAAAAATATATATGTCTGTATAAAATAAGCGTATTTAGCTTCACATTGCATATTGTCATATGCTCAATTATCTGGTTTAATAAAAACTTTGCTTAAAACTAGGGTTGCCTCAATTTAAACCAATGCATTTGTTGTAACCACTGACTTAGATAACCTCCATAGTTGTAATGTATTTGTTAAGGAAGATTTTATATTTGTTCTAAATGTATAGATTGCCCCAATAAATTAAGAATAAATTTAAGAATGTAGAATAATGCACAAATGTTATGTTTATTGACCATTTGACTTTTTTGTTCATGCCGTACACAAATAAGGTGATTAATATTCATAATGCCCTAATTTCATAGATTATAGACTTTTACATTTACATTTGGTCAACTATTCATTGAGCAAATTGCTAAGTGTTATTTGAATAGAGCTTGTATTTGATGTTTTGAACTATAATAATATTCTACTTTAAAGGAATAGTACAGTATTGGTTTAGAGTGTGCTTCAAGGATTAACATTTGTGTAGGGTAATGATTGTAACTAAAACTGTAAGTGAAAGGTTTGAAAACGTACATGATCTTAAAGACAAAATAAACTTGGTTTGATATAAATAGGTTCAGTAACAGCTGAAATATCAATATCCTTTTGGAATAAAAGTTTTGCCCCAACATTTGCCTACACATTTTCAAAAATATACCAAAGTGGCTTTAAAATTGTTTTTTTAAGAACTCTCTATTGTGCATCATTATAACCAAACTTTCATGTGTCTCGAGGGTGCCCACTTGTGTTAATAGCCAGAGTCGTAGAGTAAAACAGCCTTCTCACTTGGCCGTTTATATGTTTTGCTTCTATTCTAGCATTTTTTAAAACTATGACTTATAGTTTTTAGTAACGTGACAGTTTTAGTTACGGAAATTTAGTTTTCACCAGAGCTGTATTATCCCTTTTTGTTATTTTTTCATCTTGTTATTTCTTTAAAGGGATGCCTGTAAAGTGTCAGATTTTGCACAAAATGACATTAGAGACTTCAATCCTATATCAATATCATTGTAAAATACAATTGAAACATTTGTGAAAGTTTTGAAAGAAAACGAACACTGTTTACCTAGTGTAAAAAAACGAATATTGAGTTCATATTTTATCACCGAATACTGATGGCCTGCCGTAGAATTGTCGCAGTAATAATCATCCGTTTGATCTTGACGATATCCGCACCCGTGTATACAGACGGTACGGAATTCATGGAATGTGCTCACGCTCGGCTCAACAGTCGTATATCGGGAAGGTTTCCCACGCGCGCTGGCCGGACGTGTTCAGCTACGGCAATTGTACTTTTTATCAAAACCGTTAGCTAACGCTTTTGAAATAATGATTTTCAATGATAAATATCTTCATACTAAAGGGACATTTGAACAAATCTAACCCTATTTTATTCTTATCTTACCATAAGCTAAACAACACAGCAGAAGAGAAACGAGGAAGCTCCAAGTATTTATCGTGGAGTTAGACACTTTACAGGCATCCCTTTAACATAGTTCTCATAAAATGTACATGATACAAGCATCAGAATTGCAATCTTGTTTGATGCCATTTGAAAAGAAACACACATCAAAATCAATTTAAATTGAATAACATTATGACAAAAATGTTTTTTGTTTACACTTAATTTCTCAACACCGGATCTAGAGCTATTCAGATTGATCTTGAATATGATGTTTTAAATCGTGATCATAGTTTTGATCATATTGATATAGTTTGCTGCAAATACAAGATTCCTATACAAAGTGATGTAATACGAATTCGGATTCCAATTTTCATCATTTTCAAATGTTTTTTTTTGTGATTGTAATGTTTTATTAATTTAAAGACACCTTATTCTGTGCCATGGTGGTGTGTGGTTTATTTTGACGAGTCGCGAATATAGATAATTTGCAAAGATCACAACCAATACAATCACACAAATACAAAAGATGGCGCGATTTTGTTGTTACGATAAATGTTAATGTACAGTATATAAAGAGGATCCATATGATAAAACTAACTAATCGCATATGTTTTTTTTTATTTACATAGTAATGGGGTGACAGTGAAAAAGCCAGGCTTGTATTGAATGAAAATGTCAATCTTACAATCTAAATTTGAGAATCATAATAAGTATACAAACCAATGTGCCAAAGCACAACATATCTACAGGAATATAAAAGCGGAGTGATAGAAAATGAAAGTGAGGGAGGGTGTGAGCAGAATGAAATAGAGAAAGTGGTAAAGAGACAACAATCAGTGAATAGTACAAGACGAAAGAGGAACAGAGTCAAAGACCAAAGCTGGACACTAGCGGGAACAATGCATACAATTCATCACCTGTTCGTTAATCGTCACCAGTTAGTTAAACTAACAATGTACATTTAATTCCAAACTAAATAAGTCATTACTGAAAATGGATATATAATTTTACAGACGTACATACCACTAAACATAAACATAATCGACTCCCGTACTGCATTACACGTATTTATTTTAAAAGCTCCATCATGAGCGGTTTACTAATTATGTATTTGCACAATAAGAATAATTATTTGTTATGCAATGGTTTGTCTACCTGTACTATATAATTCATATTTTCAATATAAATCAAATCAATTTAATTAATTTGTTTAATTTTAATTTTACGGGTTTCTTTCATTCACAAGGTTACCACAAACTCAATTTCCATACATTTTATCAAATCTGAATTCCTGAGATGTAAGTTATTTTCATTCGCAATATTACTAATACCGAAACGCATGTACAATTAAGACAACAATGTACAACTAGTCAGGAACCACGACCTCATAACAAAATATTACATGGCAGCTCATGTAATGTATTTACTAGTCAGGTGATAAACTGTTATATTTCCTATGATATACAATGTAACTAAATAAGCTTCGTATTCTGCATTACTATCCAAGACTGATACACCATACGTTGTACATGTATACTTTCAAGAGCTGTCACCAGATATATTCATATATATATATGATACTGTATATATTATCAGCTGTATGTTGACTATTGTGATGTCTAAAGAAATCTCATGGAGTATGTATTATGTACAATGCTTGTTTTGTATAGTTACATTAATATGAAACAACTTGAAATACAATCATATTATGTATCTTATTGAATAAGAAGCAAACGGAGAACGATACATGTCCCATCACTAATACAGGGTGTCTCAGAAAGAATGCAACACCTACGATCCTTTATTTCATGAACACCATCAACGAAATGTCATTGTTTTTATTTGATTAGGTAGAAAATTCTTTTTCCAACAAAATGATACCATGAGCATTGATTTTGGGTAAGGCGTTTGGATCCTAGGGCCATTTTTCTGAGGCAATGTCGTTTCCTAAATTTGCTACTTTTTCGTCTCCGGCGATCCTCTGAACACTGGGACATTCTCGCCTCACGGCCTCCCATAGACAGAAGAACCGCATGACTGCTCTCCCTTTGATAAGGAATACAATGTGAGCCATATTCGTATGGGGTACTTGATTATGCAACATTGTCTTCTTTATCAAAGGGAGAGCAGTCATGCGTTTCTTTTTATATGGGAGGCCTTGGGGTGAGAATGTCCCAGTGTTCAGAGGATCGCTGGAGACGAAAAAGTAGCAAATTTAGGAAACAACATTGCCTCAGAAAAATGGCCCTAGGATCCAAACACCTTACCCAAAATCAATGCTTATGGTATCATTTTGTTGGAAAAAGAATGTTCTACCCAATCAAACAAAAAACAATGACATTTGATCGATGATGTTGAAACAATTAACGATCCTAGGTGTTGCATTCTTTCTGAGACACCCTGTATAGTTTATGTGTACATGTTAGCATCATGACACATTCAAATGGTTATACAAAATAAAGTTGATGAGTTGTATTGAAAAGATTTCGAGGTATACTAACAATGTACTCACTATCAAGAGATAGAGCAATCAACATTTAAACACTTGTATGATGAGGATAATTTGCCATATTATTAGAATATTTTAATGAAAAAAACGAATTTACTTTCTAAATTCAATATATCCTATATAATAAATATGCATTTAAACCGAACACAAAAAGCAACTACCCCCCAAACAACTGCTTATAATTTCATAACCGATAATTTTTTTCAAGATGTCTTCTTACCACACTATTGGCACAGTTGTTATGTTCGATATGTGTGAAAATCAGAGATTTGTATCACTTTATAGCTGAATGAGTACAGATTGAATAGAAGACAAAATGGCCCAATTCAAAACTCACAAGGCATTGCGCGTGCCTTTACAATGTTGTGAAACAGCACATGTGGCGGAATGCATTGATTATGGTTTATGAAAATATGCTGCTTGATATTCCATTCATTTAGATTTTGTATGGCACATGTGGTAAAATGCATTAATGGCAATTTGTAAAACAGTTCATTTTTAAATTCTACAATTCTCAATAATTTGTAATGATGGTAATATTTTTGCGAATTTTGAATCAAGCAATGTTCCAACAGTTCAAACATTGCACCAAATGTTACTTTATTCATGGTACATCAACATGAACGAGGTATACCACGGATACCAAAATTACACAAGGCAGATTGCGAAGAGACCGAGAGAGGGGTTCGTCCATGAACAGTAAGGGGGCTGTTACAATAGTTTTACTTGAAATTATTCAAGTTGGTGTAAATACCTAGGAAGGAAATTTGACTCGGTATGAAGTAGAATCTGACTTATCATGTCTCAAGAAAGACCCTGAAAACACTGATATGTACAGCTATATCGAATTTGAAATAACCCATATGATTGATTGGGGTTTTTTTTTGGGGGGGGGGGCAAGAGTCCCCTCCCAAGCACGCCAGTGATGATTAGGGATCACTTTAACAACTATCTGACCCTCTTGTCAAACAAGCTTATTCTTCGAGCAAGACTGCACCATCTGACGCTGCCATGGCATGTCATGGTAGCGTCAGCTGCTGCGGTCCTGCCCATATAATACTTGGGGTCTGGTGAAGCCTAAAAACAAGTAAAAACAATTAATGCATAATGCTATATGATTCTGCTGGTGCAAAACCTTTTATATCTTGTCGGATTTGAATATGAGCCATATAGTGCATTTTGCATTATTTTCCAACTAAGTTGAATTAGTTGGTTTTGCCGTAATCTCTTTGAGACCGCAAATATTTAACAACTTCGTCATCAGAAGCAAGATCCAAAGGGATCTTTCCGTCATTATTCTTCTTATTAATATTAACCCCTTTGTCTAGTAGGAACTTTACTATATCAAGATGTCCATTCTCAGCTGCAACTTGAAGAGGAGTCATACCATCCCTTTTCGCTTGATCTACTTGAGCTCCGTTAGAGATGAGGCACTTGATGAGGAAGATGAGGCATGAAGATCACAGGCACTATGCAGAGGTGTCCAGCCATCATTATTATCCTGTTCTATGTTAGCTCCCTTTGTTAACAGAAACCGTACTACCTCGAGTGCATTTTCTAGAGCCGCCCATTGTAATGGAGTGTCCCCTGTATTATCCTTCTTGTGGAGATCAGCCCCCTTACCTAGTAGGAACTTTACTATATCAATATGCCCTTTCATAGCTGCAACATGAAGAGGAGTCGCACCATCCTCTTTCACTTGATCTACTTGAGCTCCTTTAGAGATGAGACACTTCACAATATCAAGATGACCTTTCCCACATGCACTATGTAGAGGTGTCCAGCCCTTGTTATTACCTTGCTCTATGTTTGCTCCCTTTGCTATCAAAAACCGAGCTACCTCGAGTGCATTGTCTAGAGCCGCCCATTTTAATGGAGTGTCCCCTGTATTAGCCTTCTTGTGGATATCAGCCCCATTACCTAGTAGGAACTTTACTATATCAAGATGTCCACTCGAAGCTGCAACATGAAGAGGAGTCACACCATCCTCTTTCACTTGATCTACTTGAGCTCCTTTAGAGATGAGACGCTTTACAATGTCAAGATGACCTTCCCAACAGGCATCATGCAGAGGTGTCCAGCCATTGTTATCACCCAGTTCTATGTTAGCTCCCTTTGCTAACAAAAACCGTACTACCTCAAGTGCATTGTTTTGGGTAGCCTTTTGTAAAGGTGTGTCTCCGTTATTACTCGTCTTGTGGATATCAGCCCCATTATCTAGAAGGAACTTTACTATATCAATATGCCCTTTCCCAGCTGCAACATGAAGAGGAGTCGCACCATCCTCTTTCACTTGATCTACTTGAGCTCCTTTAGAGATGAGACACGTTACAATGTCAAGATGACCTTTCCAACAGGCATCATGCAGTGGTGTCCAGCCCTTGTTATTACCTTGCTCTATGTTTGCTCCCTTTGCTATCAAAAACCGAGCTACCTCGAGTGCATTGTCTAGAGCCGCCCATTTTAATGGAGTGTCCCCTGTATTAGCCTTCTTGTGGATATCAGCCCCATTACCTAGTAGGAACTTTACTATATCAAGATGTCCACTCGAAGCTGCAACATGAAGAGGAGTCACACCATCCTCGTTCACTTGATCTACTTGAGCTCCTTTAGAGATGAGACACTTTACAATGTCAAGATGACCTTTCCAACAGGCATCATGCAGAGGTGTCCAGCCATCGTTATCACCCTGTTCTATGTTAGCTCCCTTTGCTAACAAAAACCGTACTACCTCAAGTGCATTGTTTTGGGTAGCCTTGTGTAAAGGTGTGTCTCCGTTATTACTCGTCTTGTGGATATCAGCCCCATTATCTAGAAGGAACTTTACTATATCAATATGTCCTTTCCAAGCTGCATAATGAAGAGGAGTCGCACCATCCTTTGCCACTTGATCTACTTGAGCTCCTTTAGAGATGAGACACTTTACAATGTCAAGATGACATTTCCCACATGCACTATGCAGAGGTGTCCAGCCTTCGTTATCACCCTGTTCTATGTTGGCTCCCTTTGCTATCAAAAACCGTACTACCTTGAGTGCATTGTACTGAGCCGCCAATTTTAATGGGGTGGCCCCTGTATTATCCTTCTTGTGGATATCAGCCCC